>ML430430.1:0-67478 GCA_005239525.1 Nicotiana knightiana | reverse complement strand
TCTCTATCAATCATGAACACTCTATCTACCATAAATCTCTCTCAAGTAATTATGATAATTTACTAGACGCACTCTCTCAAGTTACGCTAGCTAGATTGCATTACAGTTCACTTAGATTGCACCCGAAGTATCGTTATCTCTAATCCAACCTCTAAACCCTCGGTTATGACTTTCGTCTATACTCTGGGAGTGGTGTTGTCAAACAATTACCTAAATATGCACTCTCTCTCAAGCAGATACATAATAAATAGGCATAGCTAATTGAGGGTCCTTCAATCAACTACAACAAGAACGTAGTTGAACAAATAGAGTTCAATCAACCAATCACGTACTCAGTTTGGTTTGGTCCAAGGCACCTTGCAAGGGGACCTCCAAACATTTTTCGATACAGAGTGTCACGAACTAGGCAGTACTGTGCAGCTTTTCGGCGAAGTGCTTGAGCTTCTTTCTTATCTTCAGGCACGGTACCATTCTGCAAAAAATTTACAATTTCGTTTCTCCAATCCCAAATTAGATTATTGAATGTTACCTCATTCTTGTCCTGGTCAATTGCTGAATGAAATAAGTGTATCACAATAGAATTGTCTTTATTCGTTACATCAGTTTTGATAATGATCTGCTCAATTGAGAGTTCTCGTGCTAATTCGAGTCCTGCAATGACAACTTCATACTCTGCTTCATTGTTAGTAATGGGATAACATTTAATATCTTGCCTTATCTTTTCACCCGAAGGTGGTATTAAAATAATTCCCTACTCGGCTCTTTTTGATATTAGAAGAGCCGTCGGTGAATAGAGTCCGTATTCCTGGATTAGCTCCGGTAAAGATTTGTAACTCTTTTTCTACTTCAGGAATTAAGCTAGTGTTAAAATCTGCGACAAAATCAGCTAAAACCTGGGACTTTATTGCAGTCCTAGGTTGATAGACTATGCTATATTCGCTTAGTTCTATTACCCATTTAGCCAGTCTACCTGACAGTTCTTGCTAGGNAGTCCTAGGGTAATAAACTATGTCATATTTGCTTAGTTCTATTCCCCATTTAGCCAATCTACCTGACAATTCTTGTTTATGCAAGATATTCCTCAAAGGATACAAAGTTACAACAATAATTGAATGCCATTGAAAGTACAATATTAACTTTCTAACTATCATGATTAGAGCCAAGGCTAATTTTTCTAGATGAGGATATCTAGTTTCAGCATCTAGTAAGGACTTACTTACATAGTAGGTAGGAGATTGCTTACCTTTGTCCTCCCTTACCAAGACTGCACTTACGGCTATTTCTGCCACAGCAAGATAAATGTATAACCTTTCCCCTTCTTTTGGTTTAGACAGTAGTCGGGGATTCGATAGATAAGCCTTCAAGTCTTTAAGAGCTTGTTGACATTATTCAGTCCATTCGAACTGATTCTGCTTCTTTAGTACTGAGAAGAATTTAAAACTCTTCTCTGAAGATCTAGAGATGAATCTTCATAAAGCTGAAATCCTACCTGTTAATCTTTGAACATCTTTTTTGCTCGTTAGTACATCATGTATTTCTTTAATAGCTTTAATTTGAGCAGGATTTACTTTAATGCCTCTATTTGATACGAGAAATCCAAAAATTTACCTGATTTGACGCCAAAGGCGCATTTTTCTAGATTTAACTTCATGTTATACCTGCGGAGGATCTTGAAAGTAGTTGAGAGATGTTGGAAATGATCTTCTGCCTTCGTTGATTTTACCAACATGTCATCAATGTACACCTCCATTGTTTCCCCAGATCTTCCTGGAACATCTTGGTCATTAGCCTTTGATACGTGGCTCCAACATTTTTCAAGCCAAAAGGCATGACTTTATAACAATAAGTCCCCCTCTTCATCGATCACTTGATTCTTGAATGATCCCTTCTTTCTTTTATTTTGCTTCACAGGTACGAAGGATGGGTCTTCATTTAGTTTATGAGTCATCACTTCTGGGGGTATACCTGTCATATCTGAATGGGACCAAGCAAGACAATCTACATTAACATTTTAATATTTAATTAACTTACCTCTTTTGGTCGGACTTAGCCTTGCTCCTATGTGGATTTTGTGCTCAGGCTTAAGCTCAAACAGTGGAACAGCTTCGAGCTCCTTAGTCATTGTCTTGATATTTTCATTCTCTTCTGGTTCTTGAATAACATCAGGTCTGGAATCCATGTCCGTATGTCTTCATGTGACATCCGTGGTGATTTGATTCACCGTGTCTTTATCATTTTCTTCTGTGTCTGTTCGAGTTGCTCCCTCGTCTTTTGATTCCTCCGTTATTTCTTTTTTATTGGAATGCATCACTGAGTTGATGTTTCTTGAAGTTTGTTGATCACCTTGAATTTGTTGGATTCCCCATCTGGAAGGAAATTTGATTACGTGATGCAGGGTGGATGCTACTGCATCCATGTCATGGATCCATGGTCTCCCCATGATTACATTATAAGCCATATCTGTATCTATAACTTGAAATTTCGTTTCCTTGACGACGCCTTCTGCATGGGTATTAAGCTCCATTTCTCCTTTTGTTATGACAGTAGAGTTGTCGAATCCGGACAAGGAACGTGCTTTTGAAATTACACGGTACCCCATTAACATCTCTTCCACAACCCTCAGCAAAATGATATTGACTGAGCTACCTGGATCAATCAATACTCTTTTTACATTAGTGTCATGTATAAGTAGAGATATTACCAGTGCGTCGTTATGTGGAAGCAGTAATCCATCAGCATCTGAGTCGTCGAACGAGATGCTGTCAGCCTCCAAAGTCTCACGAGTCCGTTTCCCTTGGGTCACTGTGAACTTGGTAATCCTTCTTGATGAAGTATAAGTTACGTCGTCTACCTCCTCTCCTTAAGTTATCAAATTTATAGTTCTCTTCGGAGATGGTGGTTTTGGGGGCTCCTGCCTATTCTTCATATATGCATGTTTACCTTTTTCACTAAACAGTTATGTTAGATAACCTTGCTTTAATAAGTGTTCTACCTCACCTTGCAATAACCTGCAGTCTGATGTTTTGTGCCCATGATCATTGTGAAATTCACACAAGAAGTATGGGTTCCTTCTGTTTGGATTTGATCTCATTTGTTTAGGCCATCGAACTTTATCACCCATATTTCTTAATATTGTAATTAATTGGGAAGTACTTACATTGAAATTGTAATCTCCAATTCTTGTATTACCTCTATTTCGCTCATCTCGATCCTTTCTGTATCTTGATGATGGAGCTCGAATCTTTATTCGGTGGTCTGTGATCAATACGTGGGTTTTCAAATTTGGAACGAGCCTCTAGTCCTGAAGGTCCCATGTATGGATCGTACCTGATTTTTCTAGTTCTCTTTTCTGATTCGGAGCGTCTAGAACTCATCATGTCTTCTGTTTTTGATTGGGCAATGGTATCTTCCTCAATTCGTAATTTGATGTTGTACCTGTTATAAACATCGTTCCATGTGGTAGTTGAGAACTCTCTCAAGCTCTCTTTGAGTCTCCTCGTGGCTTCAGAGCTTTTATCGTTCAAATTACTTGCAACGGCCATAGCTGCCCAATTTTCAAGTACTCTTGGTAGAAGCATCCTTTCACGTTGAAACATGTCTACGATTCATGAAGCAACTCTGTATTTCCCTGTTTTATTTTGAATATGTCTTCCATTCTCTTTTCCACTTTTTGTGCACCAAAATGTGCCTTTATAAGCAAATCTGCAAGCTCGGCAAAAGAATCAACAGAATTTTCGGGCAACAGAGAATACCATGTTAATGCCCCTTTGGTGAGTGTCTCTCCAAACTTTTTGACCAACACGGATTCAATTTCTTGCTTAGTCAGGTCGTTGCCTTTTACTTCTGTGGTGAAAGTAGTAACATGATCACGTGGATCAGTTGTCCCGTCGTACTTTGGTACGTCAAGCATTTTGAATTTCTTGGGAATCGATAAAGGTGTTGCACTTGGCTTCCAGGGTTATTGAGAGTATTTATCAATATTAATACCCTTGATGACAGGTGGTACTCCAGGAATTTGCTCGATGCGGTCGTTTTGTTCCTTCATCTGTTTCTGCAAGGTTAGAATTAAAGATTGTAAATCTGAATTATTAGACATACCTGGTCTTCCTCCAAGTGATTCATTTAGAGTGCCTCTACTTCCTCAATTTGCTAGTCCAGATTGTGGATTTTCTATAGTCGCGGTGTTTTTTGGAGGAGGCGTGGGCGACACAGTTGGAAGCCCTCTCATGAAATCTTGAAGATCTTCACTCACATATTCACCAACCAACTGCTTCACAGGTTCGTGTTCTCATGTTTGCTCATTTCCAATTTGATCGTTGTTGTGAGTTGTATATCTTTCTGGGGAGTTGTCCCTTGAACCTCGTGGGGATCCCTGAGGCGATGGAACTGGGGTTCCAGTTGTTTGTTGGTTGTTGTCGTTGGTATTTGACATGATTCGATAAGGCTATTCGCGAAAAAATAAAGATTATCAGATTCCCGGTAACGGAACTAATTTGTTTAACCAAAAAATTGGATTCTTAGTCAAAGCTATTTTAAGAAATACTCGGGCTTCTGATAACCAAAGAGATGAGATAATAATAGGATTTAGACTTGTAAATAAGAAAGCAATAAGATAGCATAAAAATAAGTATATTTCAGTAGTGGTTCGAACGTGTGTATACAAGTGAGGTTTTACTCCCTTTTATAGGGAATTTTTTAATATAACGTCTATTATTCTTAATGATTGAGCATTAATGACTAATAATATTATTAACTTAACGTTACAATTGGTAATCGTAACTGTTGCGTGAAGATTATGTAATGTTTAGCTCATTGATTGAAGACCTGTGAATCTGTCCTTTATTCTGCCTTGGTTCATTCTGACCGTGTCTCTTCAACTCCTCAATTAGACTGGAACTCCCGCATCTAATTGTCTCGTGTGCATGCTATTCCGTTCCTCTTTGCCCCATACGTTTTTCTAAACTTCTGACCAACTGTCATGTTACCATTGACCTACGTAGATTGCCTTGTCATCAAACTTATTACACGTGTGAAGTTTATTTTTTACCAATGCAGACAAGCGCGCATGTGTCTCTATCGCCCCACAAATATTCCTCGCCATCGCCTAGCCGCAGGCAGATGCCAGCAGCACCGCGCGTGCAGACAACACCACCATGCAGATCGTGATGCCAAAGACAAGGTTGCTGACAACGGACCTGTTTCTACCTTGTAGAAAACAAAGTCCTTTTCATTGTAAATATAAAGTAGTTTTATTCCATGTATTTTCATTATGATTCTCTAGCTTATTTAGGTCAAGTCTTGTAACTTTGGTTTTTTTTTAAACATTATTAGGGGGGATCAAGCATTCAAAACTTTCTAGCAAGCAAATAATTTTCTGTACCGGTGTCTCTCCCCATCGACACCTCATTGTCTTTCTGTAATAGCTTTCATTAATGCCATCAAGCTTTCTTTCAATTCTCATTTATGTTCTCTCAATTGCTTTTGACATTGGTTTTCCCGTACGGCACTGACAATCTCGTCTAGCGTACGGAGGGGACCTCAGTTGGTGGACAGCATTTGCATTGACATCAGTTTCTTAACCTTATGTCGCCCTTCCAAGGAATCTTAGGAAGGCGCCGCGTAATATTTGGTATCAGAGCCTAGGCTCGACATCGACCGAGGGAACGTATTTCTATCACCACCATTCTGACCATGGTGAATCATGGGGCCGCATTGCGGCCCTTGAGGAGACGGTTGACGTATTATAAGCCATCGTGGATACGGTTCCTGAACTAAGAACCAACCTAGTGCAAAGGTTGGATGACCTGGACTGCAGAATGCTCTAGGCCAAAGTTGACATAGAAAACATCAGTCGCGACTTTGGAAGGGATAGGAAAATGGCAGCCACGTAGGCAGCTAAAATTTTTGGTAAATTCGAGGGCCTCCAACAGGAGTGTGCCGAGGATTTAGACTACAGAGCACAAGAGGCAAACAGGGTGACTGCCATGCAACAAACTATTTATAATTTGACAAGCCAGATCAATGTTGTCAATGCTACTTTACAAGGCCTGCTTCGAGGAGGTGGAAACCAAATTGGGAGTGCTGTGAACCTCTCCCCCGAGGCACAAAAACTAAAAATTCCTAAGCCAAAGCCATACAGTGGAGCTCAAAATGCTAAAGGTAGCAAACTTCATCTTCGACATCGAGCAGTACTTCGATGCCGTGGGAGTCATAGAAGAAGCTAAGAAGGTAGCAATTGCTGCCATGTATTTTCAGGGTGATGCTAAATCTGGTGGCGGGTAAAGTACGAAGCTATCAGGGCCGGTGAAGATGCTCTAGAGACATGGGAAGAACTGAAGGCAGCCATACGCCTACAGTTCTTCCCCAAAAATGTTGAGTACAATGCAAGGAGAAAACTACGGGAACTCCGCCAAACCAAATCTGTGCGGGATTACGTGCGAGAATACTCCGTGCTCATGCTGAACATACGTGACATGGGGGACAAAGATAAACTCTTCACATTCCTGGAAGGTTTAAAACCTTATGTCCGTATGGAGCTGCAAAGACAAAGGGTAGATACCCTACCCAAAGCGATCCAATCAGTGGAATGCCTTGGGGACTATCAAGTGAAAGCTCGGAAGGATAGGCCTCAACCGCTTGTCCGAGCAGGATACAAAGGGGGCCAGTCTAGCAATGGTGGCCCTAGCAGAAGTGGGGGGATCGGAGTGAAACCAAATCGAAGGCTCCTTCCTCAAGAAGCAATAGTGTTGCGTCAAACAACAATGATCAGGGGAGAAAGACCCTTTCAGGATGCCGTCATTGCGGTGGGCCACATTGGAATAATGAATGCCCACAAGCACAAATGAATGCCCATCAAGCTTTTGATGATGAGACGGACGACGAAGCAGACGATGCGGACCAGACCGAACCAGTAGGTGCCTTCAATGCAATTGCTGGCTCTATTTATGAGGCATTAGCGGGAACCAGTGCTGGTATTCGTAAGAAGAAGGACCCCTGCCCAACCACTAAGAAAGGGAAAAAGAAGACGGATGAGAGGGATCCTCCTAAACAAGAGAGGACCTTAATGTTCGTTGACATGAAAGTAAATGGCAAGCCAATTAGGGCGATGATAGATACAGGTGCTACCCACAACTACTTGGCCTTGACACAGGTGGAGCGCCTTGGCATATTTGTAGGAATGGGCAGAGGTCGTGTCAAGGCTATCAACTCACCGCCTCAGCCAGTGGGTGGAATAGCCAAAGAAGTACCACTGAAGCTTGGTCCTTATGAAGTAAAATTCAACTTGCGCGTGGTGATCATAGATGACTTCGAGTTGATAGTTGAGTTGGAATTCTTGAGGCAAACCAAAACCATGCTCGTACCGTATGCAGACATGCTACTGATGATGGGAGAAAATGGGGCCAAGCCATGAATTATCCCGTGCATTCCCATGAAGATGGCCGCTGAGAACATCTTGGCCTTGCAGTTAAAGAAGGGAGTCAAAAGATATGAACCTACATTCTCAGATACCCAATGCATTGAAGATGTAGAACGCTCCTCGAGTCCCATCCTACACCCGTGAAGGAGATACTACTAAATTTTGAAGACGCCATGCCATAGGAAATGCCAAAGTGACTCCCGCCTAGGCGCACTATGTACCATGAGATTGAGTTGGTGTCGGGTGCGAATCCACCCTCCGGGGCACCTTATAGAATGTCATAACCCGAACTCACCGAGCTTCGGGGACAAGTGACGGAAATGCTAGACACAGGGATCATTATGCCCTCCAAGTCCTCATATGGCTCCCCTGTGCTATTCCAAAAGAAACATGATGGTAGTCTACGACTCTGCGTGGATTATCGGGATCTAAACAAAATCACTGTGAATAAAAAGTATCTTATTCCACTCATGGGAAACTTGTTCGATAGATTGGGTGTTGCGACGGTGTTCACAAAAATAGACCTGAAGACAGGGTATTGGCAAGTTCGAATTGCCGAGGGTGATGAACACAAGACGACCTGTGTGACAAGATATGGGTCGTTCGACTTCCTGGTTATGTCGTCCGGCTTGACTAACGCTCCATCCATATTTTGCACCCTGATGAACCAAGTCTTCTAAGAGTACATTGACAAACTCGTCTTGGTTTACTTGGATGAGATTGTGGTTTATAGCCAAACACTGGAAGAACACCTAGAGCACTTGCTTAAGGTCCTAGCCCGATTGTGGGGGCACGAATTATATGTGAAGCTATCCAAGTGCTCCTTTGCTCAAAAGCGGATAGACTTCCTCGGACATGTCATTGGGTAAGGGCGGATCAAGATGGACCAACAAAAGATTCAAGCTATCACAGATTAGCCTCCCAAGGATATCCATGCTTTGAGAGCATTCCTTGGCCTATGCAATTTCTATCGGCGATTTGTGAAAAATTACTCCCTCGTTGCAGTGCCATTGACAAAACTCCTCAAGAAGGTCACGCCTTGGGATTGGGGATCCAGGCGAGCGGAGGCCTTCAACGCATTAAAAGCGGCTATATCTAGTAGCCCCGTCTTGGCCCTCCCTGATTTGGCCAAGCCATTCGAGGTACAAACGGATGCTTCCAACTATTCTCTTGGCAGAGTCTTGCTACAAGAAGGGCATCATGTAGCGTACGAGAGCCGAAAGCTGAAAGATGCAGAGTGGTGCTATGCCGCCCATGAGAAAGAATTATTGGTTGTTGTCCATTGCTTATGCCTTTGGAGGCACTATCTGTTGGGAACCCCGTTTGTGGTCAAGATAGACAACACACTTGTTAGCTATTTCATGACACAGCCGAAACTTAATGGTCGACAGGCCAGGTGGCAGAAACTCCTAGTGGAATTTCACTTCAACCTGGAGTACCGAAGTGGGAAGACTAATCATGTGGATGATGCACTCAGTCAAAGAGATCACCTAGCACCAGTGTGCCTACTCGCCACCCTAAGGGGGAGCGAAGTATCCACCACCATAAAATACCAAATACAAGATCTACTCATCAAGGATCCTGCTGCTCGGTATTTGGTTGATCTGGTAGGACAGGGCAAAAATCGCCAGTTCTACATGGAAGATGGTTTCCTGAAAGTGAAAGAGAATCGACTTTATGTTCCTAAAGGAGGAGATCTGCGAAGTACTCTTCTGGAGGAATGCCACGATACTTTGTGGGTCGGCCAGCCTGGTGAAGAACGCACCATGGCATTACTTCGCCGTGCATATTATTGGCCTCAAATGGATGATGATGTTGCTCAGTGTGTGAGGACTTGTCTAGTATGCCAGAAGGCAAGTCAGACCGCTTGACACAAGCGGGACTCTTGGAACCACTTGCTATCCCAAAGATACCTTGGGAAAGTGTTTCCCTAGATTTCATCATCGGATTGCCCAAGGTTGGAGATCTCACAACTATCTTGGTTGTGGTGGATCGGTTTTTCAAGTATGCTAACCTTATTGCAGCCCCACAATGTATATCAATAGAAGATACAGCTCGACTCTTCATCTCTCATGTCGTCAAATATTGGGGATTGCCTAAAGACATCATTAGTGATCGCGAATCACGCTTCACTAGCAACTTTTGGACCAAACTATTTAAGTGCCTCGGGTCAAATTGAGTCATAGCTCAAGTTTTCATCCGCTATCTGATGGCCAGATGGAGCGGTTCAATGGTATGTTGGAGGAATATCTCCGCCACTTTGTAACAGGATCGCAGAAGAATTGGGTGAAGCTTCTGGATCCTGCTCAATTGTTTTTCAATTCCCAAAAGAGCTCTAGTACCAACAAAAGCGCTTTTGAAATCGTTACCAGGCAGCAACCGCTACTCCCACACACTGTGAATGCACCAAACATGTCAAAATCTCCTCGAGCTGCTAGCTTCTAAAAAGAATGGAAGAAAAATTTGGAGATAGTGCGGAGCTATCTGGTCAAATCCCAAAAGCAGATGAAGAGGCATGCTGATCAAAATCGTCGCTTTGTTGAATACCAAGTATGAGACAAAGTGATGGTCAAAATTCTAAAGCGGTACTTGTTTGCAGAGGTCCATGACCCTCACTTATTACAAAAAAATATTGGACCCTTATCCATTGAAAGACACATTGGGAAAGTTGCATACCGGGTGGATATCCCAGCTTGGTAGAAAATCCATCTCGTCTTCCATGTCAGCCTTCTAAAACCTTTTCGGGAAGACACAGAAAATCCTTCACAGAGCCAACTCAAAATACCCAGTATTCGAGGCTCCAATTCAACTGAGAAAAGGCGTGTTGAAACTATACTTGATGATTGGGTGATTCACGCCTCAAGGAAGGATCACCAAGAGTTTTTGGTGAAATGGCAGGGTTGTGACGTAGAGGAGAATACTTAGGAGAGGAAAACAAACCTCAAAGCCTACAAGAGCCTAATTGAAGATTATTTTGCAAGTAAGGCACCGAGGATGTCAGGTGGAGGAGAATGTCATGGGCAGCTTTCCAGCCATGCCCCATGACCCCTTGGACGCGCCCCATGGTGTCCTGGCAAGCCTCCCAACGCCTAGCGCCACGGACGACCCCATGGTCTTGGCTGCGCCAGGTGACAAGCGCGCATGTGCCTCTGTCGCCCCACTGATATCCCTCGCCAGCGCCCAGCCGCAGGCAGCTGCCAACAGCACCGCGTGCGCAGATCCTGATGCCAAAGAGAAGGTTGCTGACAACGGACTTGTTTCTACCTTGTAGAAAACTAAGTCCTTTTCATTGTAAATATAGAGTAGTTTTATTCCATGTATTTCCATTATGATTCTCTAACTTATTTAGGTCAAGTCTTGTAACTTTAGTTTATTTTTTTAAGCATTATTAGGGGGGATCAAGCATTCAAAACTTTCTAGCAAGCAAACAATTTTCTATACTGGTGTCTCTCCCCCTCGATACCGCGTTGCCTTTCTATAATAGCTTTTATTAATGCCATAAAGCTTTATTTCAATTCTCATTTTTTTTCTCTCAATTGCTCTTGACAATGGTTTTTCCGTACGTCACTGACAATCTCGTCTAGCGTACGGAGGGACCTCAGTTGGAAGACAGCAACTGCACTGACATCAGTTGCTTAGCCTTACGTCGCCCTTCCAAGGAATCTCAGGAAGGCACCATGTCAGAGTTTGGATGGAGTCTTCTCACTCATATGGACTCATAATTCTTGTTTAGTTAATGTTGTAATTGGAAGGCAAAGAAAAGTGACTAGTAATTTTGTCTCTGCAGTATGCTTGGTTAGGGCTTAATTACGGAGTTTATGCTTTAATTAGACTATTTTTTTTAAAATTACATCGCAACTAACGAATTAGATATAAAGTAGCCACTCTCGCGGGTTAGATGTTGGACGTCAATTAATCATGTAACAAAAATAGATAGATAATATTAACTAAGAACAAGAAAAAAATAAGAATAACTTATCAAAAATATTGTATCGTAGCAAATCGCTGTCTTGAAAGAGATGCAGATGGCCTGACCAACATGGGAAGCAAACACTTGTCAATGATATCTTTTACTCCAGAGTCCTTTACTTTTGCACGAGATGTAGGCTTCACACCAGCGGGCAAATTGCACTCCTTATATGGATACTTAGCGGCAACCATCTCAAGAAGACACATTCTGAATGCATATATGTCCATCCGTTCATCATATTCCTCGTCGTAGTACTCAGGAGCTATGAATACAGAGGTACCACCCTTATCCTCTTTCGCAAAATTACCCTCATTAAGATGAATTGCCAACCCAAACTTTCGAGCTTAACGTAGTTTCCTACCGTTGGGTGTACATGGACAGTGTTGGTTCGATTTTTATCAAAATCAAACTAAACCAATTATATCGGTTTGGATTGGTAGGGTATTGTCGGTTTTTTCGGGATTTTTGAATTTTTTTGTTACATGAATATTATTTCAATCTTACTTCGTTAAAGTTATAGATAAAGTTTTGATAAGTGAATATATGATAGTAAAAATTTAAAAATTAGAGTCTTATAGCTATACTCATAAAATCCAAACTAATTACCCTTGTCTACCCATTTATTTTTCTACCCATTAAACTAATTACCTTTCCTACCTATTGTAGCTTTTGCGGGTAATTGGCTATTTTATTATCTTTTTTTTCCTCCTTTTTTTCTTTTTCTTCTTAGTTTTTCTCCTTCTCTATTCTTTTTCTAAATCATATTATTCTTTATTTTATTTTTTTCAAATAATATGATTTCATACTCAATTTTGGCTCCTTTCTTTTATTTCATTTTTCTCTTTTTTCTTTTCTTTTGTTCATTATCTTTATTTCTTCTTCCATTTCTAAATTAATTTAGCTCCTTTTTTTACTTATTTTTTCTACATGATCTAATTACATTTACTTTTTTGCTCCTTTTCTTTATTCTTCTTTTCTAGTATAATAATGGAAGATAACTGATATTGTAAACATTTATTCACCTTCTTTAATATAAAATTGATAGTATATTATACTATTTGTCTTTCTTTTTCTCTTTTTTTTCTTCATTCAATCAATTATTATAACAACTTATACGTTATACATGTTTTCTCTTCTCTTTTTTTCATTGTATTTTCTTTTTTTCATTATTTTTTTAAAATATATGTATTTATTAATATTTCTAGCACATAGGATCCAAAATTATATATCATTATAATAAAATGGTATATTAGTATAATAAAAATCCATATTAGTATTTTATGTTATTATAAAATACTTGTCATAGTAGTATACCAAAACTGCATATAAATATACCAAATAGGTATATTATTATTTTATGTCTTCCGACGCCTATTTCTTATACAACGAATATTATTTTCATGGAACTCCACAAAAATATTCATTTAAGAAAATATTTGCAAAAAACTAGTTGGAAAAAAATTAAAAAATGGCTTATTTATTATGATATATTGTTATATTATATTGTATATAACAGTATAATGTTACTATAATCATGACTTTAGCTATGCACAATAGTTGTGGAGTCCAAACGCACATGCAACTATACGTGGTCGACAAGTAATAAAGTGATAAGAAAGTATCATTCTCACGAGGATTTATGATCAACTATTGTCCAATCCAAGCTATTTATAAATTTAATGCTCAAGTGAGTATGGATAAGATGATTGTGATTTTTGTAACTAAATTGCTACGAACTAATAAGTAAGCACGAAAATAAGATTGCAAGTAGAGCAAACAAACACTTAGAAAGAATTCAATAAGATGAGGATATTCCAGGGTTATGGGATTAACGTCTCTCCTATTGCGCTTTTCAGGTTGATGTAATCACTTGACTTATCTAATTTGTTGATTAACAGGGTTTATTATACTCGCGAAGTTCTTTCGACGCTTAGCTCGCCTATTCAAGCCAACATAAGACTATATGTCTATAGAATCAAACTTGACAAGAACACATGTGTATTTCCTACAAAAATAACCAAGTAGGGAAACTAGAATATGTCTATCTTAATCGCGAATCTATTCTCCAATGCCCGGATTCAAGAACTTACTCTATTGAATCCTATATGCAATTTATAGTTCTCACTTTCGAGTTCAATATAAATTCGTAGATAGTACTCTATTGTTAGCTACGCAATAGAATAATTAAGTGCAAGATTGAATAAATAAATTAATATGATAAAGTCAGACAAAAAAATCAACCATCAATTTACAATAGTCAAGAATGACCCATAACCCCATAATAATGAAGTTCTTAGCCACTCATATTCTTAATAATCATCAAAATATTATTTTTAAACATAAAAGCTATGAATACTAGAAGAAGAATGGAAAATTAATGAATTTTGTTCTCCCGAGTGTTTCGTACTTGTGTTTCTCTCTCAAAGTGACGTCTGCCCCTCCAAAATAGGTTTAGACTTGCTTTTACACGAGTTAGGGGTGCCTTGGGGTCGAAATAACCAAGTACCGGGCGAAATAAGACAAGTTCTCGTTACCAGCGCCCAAGGTAGCGTGGGGCGCTACCCCTGGCATTGGGAAATTTGGCACTTCTGGAAACTGGGCCATAGGCAGTGCCCCACGCTACCCTGAGCGCTATGCTGTCCAAAATTTTGACTTTGTTCCATTTTACTTCAAATCGTGCACCTCCATCCCACATTACCTGCGGATGACTCTTACACGTAACAATACCCCGAATTAGCACAAATTATTATATTACACATCCTAAATCTACGAAACATGAGTAAAATACAAGGCAATATGCATATAAATATATATTACTTTAAGCCGTATATCAATAGTACCTAGATAATTCAACAAATAGGAGTCGAAGTATATTATTATGGTATATTGTATACCATTACAGCACATTGTTGCGGTATATTGCATATTGTTATAGTATACTATTATATTATATTATATACTATAACTGTATACTATTACAATATTGCTATATATACCTACATTATATACCGTAGCAATATACTATTAGGTAGTTGCGTTCTTCTTCTATTTTTACAGTATAATTTGCAGTATATTGTATACCATAACAATATGCAATTTCAATATAGCTATATACTCCTACAACATATTGTATATCGAAGCGGTATATACTATTGGTAACTGTGTTCTTTGATTTTCAACTGAAAAATTCGATCTCAATCACCTCAAATCAGCTCCAAATGTGATCAAATTTCAGTATGAACTTCCATAAGGTACTATAAGAAATATTTAATAACACCCACTTTGAATCAAACAAGAGATCTCAAAATAAAAATTTTAAATTCAAGATCTTCAAGTACAACAATGGTGGATATTAAAATTTACATTAAAACTCAAATCCGGGAAGCTTACTTGAAGTTACTATAAACAATATTTTATAGTATCCATATCAATTCAAACTATAAATCTTCAAAATAAAATTTTAAATTCTGGAGCTTCAAGCTCAACAATGGTGGGTCTTCATACACACATAAAAATCAGATCTGGGAAACTTAATATATAACCACAATAAATATTGGTTCAGAAATACAAATAATATACAAAAAAGAATATACTAATATAGAAAGAGGATTTTGGAGTAAACTCATGTACAATAATTTGAAAACTTTTCTTTTAAAATGTATATAAGAACTTCTAAATAAGAATTGGGTAAATGCCTGTGTTTGTACTAGATTTTCATCATCCACTAAAAAGACTAAACTATTGTTATTTTTTGCAAGGGAAAAGGAAAGTTTGGGGTATGAGACTCTACTTGTTTAGAGAAATTAAAAAGGGAAAGGGGATTGGGTAGGCAGATAAATAGTTTAGACCGTATAGGTAAGAAAAGTAAGGGAAACTACCAGCTATGTCTATTTATAAGTAGTTCATTACCAAAATTGGTCAATTCACAAAATATTACTAATATTAGTCAAATATTACTAATATTAGTCAATTAGCTATTTTGTAGCAAAAATAAATAAAATTTTTGATTTCTTTTGAGTGGGTATTATTAGAATAGAATTGGTACATCTTAAGGAGCTTGAATCTCAATTTTGGGATGATTTGGGGAAGTTTTGAGGTGGTTTGAATTGAAAATTCGAAGTAAAAACTGAACATGAAAAAAAAATGATATGTATATCACATTATGTATCATTCGTGTATCACATATGTATCATACTTGTATCAATTGTGCATCACATGTATATCTGTGTGTGAGATACATGCATGATACATGTGTCGCTGAAGAATTTTTTTAACTCGATTTGATTACGAATTTTGATACAAAACCAGTCCAAATCACCTTCAATCTTTCTCAACTTTTATATATTGACTTATCTATATGTTTTCAATGAATTTCAACTATACCCATTGAAAAAACTTCTTTTTTGCTTAGATTTTTGAAATATTGTATATATTTTTTTGCATTTCATCACCTTATTTGCTACTTCATCCATGAAATTTCCTTTCTGTCTTGCATCTAATGTATCACACTTAAAAATATGGAAGGTGATTTTTGCATGTGGTTCTTTGAGAGAAAGAACCTTATTTATTTGGTTTTTCAATTTTTATATGTGCTTGGCTAATTTTTGTAAGTCTATGACTAATGGCTAGAGGTTGGTAAATTGAGACTTATTTGGGACATTTGTGTAAGTTTCCCGAAAAGTAAATCCTTTAAGCTTGGGTATTAAAGGGTAAATAGTTTGTGCTTAATGAGTATAAAGTTAAATTTTTTTCTTTAAAAAACTTACAAACATATGATCTATTAAAATATTCTTATGGGAGAATTTTTTTAGTAACACATGATAGTTATTTTGTTAGTTATCTAACAATAATTTTCCGTTGATGTACGCTTTCAAGGTTAACCGAATTTTATAATTAAGCATAAAATCAATATAAAACCTAAATAATGATATATTCTATTTAATTTTAAAATTATTGCACTACCATTTCAAATTCGAAAAAGGTATAAGAATTTAACAGATTTTGATATATGAATATGAAAGAACAGAAAGATTGACGCATTTCAATAACACTTGATAAGAAAGTGATGATACAACTCATTATTTAACGAAAATAAATATGGATTCACTTCATAATTTTATTAAATATTACATCCCACAAGAGAATCCCACATATTTCTAGATATATTCTAAAGAAAATTCTGTATGAAATTTTAAAAGTATATATAAAAATTATATGTATATATGTCGGGTTGGTTCAGAATTTTTTTACTCAATACCATACCTAATCGAAGTTTTTATTGATTTGGTACGATTTTTCTGTTCGATTTGAACACCTCATACCCGCCACCATGAACAAAAATATTGTCACACTTGATGTCTCTATGTATGATCTTAGGGTTATGGGCTTATGGCTATGGAGAAAGTTCAAACCTAAGAATCAGCCTACCCCAGTTCTTGATAGCCCAAATCCCCCTACTGATAATTTCACTAGGGTTTCTATTGCTTCTTCATAATCTTCTCCCTCAAAAACGATTTGGTTCCACGCCACTTTAATATCCTCAACACAATCAATCCCTACGTAGACATCTTTGTAAGCCCTTCCAATCAACTTCTCTTTTAAATCTACCACATGGAGATTTCTCCACAACAACTCTGTGTTACCCGTAATCCATCGTGCAAAGTGAAAAAGTTAAGATCAAAGGTGGTGTTCAGAGAAGGCGGAGAAACTTGATTGTAAGTTTAGAGGCGGAGTCAAGACTTGAACTTTTTGGGTGCTAATATTTTAAGTTATTGGGTTTTAAATTAATAATTTGTATATCTTCAATTAATTTTTCAAGATAAATATATGAATTTGACCAAAGTCACTAGGTTCAGTCGAACCCGTACTCAACTCTCATTATGACGATAATTGTTAGGTTATGCACTAAATTCAAAGACGATAAGCTACAACTTGTAAGACGGGACCAATTATTCAATTTGTTGGTTAGACACTGAATACAACGTGGGGAAGGGTTTAAATTTTTCCTGTTACTTGGAAAAGTACAGAAGAAAGAAACAACCTAATTAAAAAGACACCAATTCAAATTTTCAAACCAAAACCTATTTGACACAATGACGACATTTCTTTAAGTGAGAGGAAATTGAGTAATTATTGCTACCCTCGTGCATACAAGTTACATATTTATGCGTTTCACACTACATTTATTAGTGTCGTCTCGTATTTTATTTGATATTGGAAACGTAAAAGCAAAATAAACATATTGGTTTGACTCTATTTGGCCAGTGGCTAATTGTACTTTATTCTAAAATAAAACCACTAGTTATAGGAATTACTCCTTCCACATGAGAGCTTGTGATGTATTCCATCGTAATAGAGAACAATCAGCGCTTGATCTCAGGAGTTATGGTTTGAAAAAACAGAAAAAGTATCTCACGATTATAAGTTTTCACCATATATCTAGTTTGAAAGAAAGCCTTTTCCACTCTTTTCGTTGTGGAAAATATGAATAATGCAGGGAGTGTAATTTTGGCTTAAGAAGCTCAATGTTAGGTAGTGATCACATACTACCTAGTTAGGGTAAAAATATAGCATGCATTTACTCCAAATTAATAGTATTGTATTATTTTACCAACGTTAAGTGATATATTAAGGTAATTAAAATTTATGTTAATTGACTTTTAGTGATACTAGTCTATGTGAAGACACGTGCACATTACATATTTATTGAATTAATGTAGCTAATATAAGAACGAGTAAGCCGATTTCGATAAATACTTATATATACCAGATGCTTGCATCAGATTTGTTTACCTTTAAAACGGATATCAATTAAATTTGTACGCGATTTTAAGGATATGTGAATTGATTCTACACAAGAAATTAAGAATGTTAGATAAGCAACAAAGATGAAACAAATAACCAAACCAATTGAGACGTTGAGTCCGAGCTCGAATTTAAGCTTAGCAGTAGTTTTGCCCTCGACCTGACCCTTGATTCGAAGCCAAATGTATATGGAGAACTATGATTAAAATGAGAACCTTTCAATAGCTAGAAAGCAGAGAAATAAATTTTGTATTGCCTTGATATGCATGTTACAATGTGTTTATTGAATAATACTTCCCCTTTATATAGTAGGGGAGTTTTACCCCTAGTACAATTCGGAAAAAGGTAAAAATCCTCCTTTTACATCAATCATTGATATTCTACCGACATCGGGCGAGATCCGCACCGTGATATCCGATTGGGTGCGGATATCACGACTCTCTATTGGTCATGTGCAACCGTTTATAGTGCTTTCCGAGGACTTGGAGCTCGTTCCGGGTTCGGGGGGTATTGTTTTGTTAGGCACGATGGCGAGCACTCCGTTCCAGCCTCGATTCAAAGAGTTCTCAGACTCGGTCTCTATCTCATATATTCATCTTTCTTACTTCGTTTGACTCACCGAGAACTCAGGGTGTGTGTTGACCCTGAGTTCACCCATATACATATAGTCCCCTTGTTTCTCATAGAGTAGGTTCGCAGAAACAATGGAAAATGATAGATGAACCCCGACTCCTTCCTTCCTTCGTACGTTATAACCGAGACAACGAATAAGCCAAAACGTCCCACCAATCGCGTCGTTCTTACTTTGTATAGGTGTCAATCACCGTCTGGTCGCTCTGAAAGTGAAACGTCACGTATTGATCATATTTTCTCCTATAACAGCTTCGACCTTTTGTACTTCTTCCACTTTCCAATCCTAGCTTTTATCTTTGAATTCTCTAGCGGCTATCAACTCTTTCAAATCTTTATCTTTACCTTTGATCTTAGATCATCATAAGTATTCTTAAGTTTTTACCAGATCTTCATCTTATCTCCAAACCTTCATACTTTTTCCTTCAAACCTTTATACCTTTTCTTCAAACCTTCTTATTTTCCAGATCATGATGGCTTAGACTTCTAAGTTAGTTTCTCTGCAGGCTTACCTCTTCATCTTCACAACCAGCCGCAGGTATTGAGGTAGTTGTTCTCGGGGTGGTTGCTCTCGAGGAAGCTGGTCCCGAGTTTGTTGCTCCGAAGTGACTGCTACAGAAGCGACCCTAGAGCTCCCATGAAAAGCTTTATTCATGGGGGTTGTTCAATCGCAGACAACTTCAAAGTCGAGAAGGCCTCATCCAAACAAGATAGGGGTGAAGGAGCATGGAGATACATATGCTCAATTACTAAAGATATCATTCCCATAGTCCGAGAGGACTATAAGCGGGAAGACAAGGACGTGGTTTTCCTCGGGCCCAAGGTCGACATTACAACCCACGTGGAGGGGTATTAAAATGTTTACACTTACGCCTTCACGTTGGGCCCTTTAGACCCTGTGATCCTGGCCTTCTGTAAGAGGTACGAGACTACGAGGTGTGCCTCAGGAAAATCCACCCATCCTTTTGGAGGATCGTGATCCTCCTCTGTCATATCGTGAAATACACCGAGTCTCCTCAGTTTACCCTCATCCATCTGCTTCACCTATACAGTCCCCAAATTTTTCGAGAAGGACTAATCATGCTTTCTCGCCGAGCCAACAAGGATCTCATTTCGAGTATCGATGAAGATCGGGACCGCGGTTGGCAAGAGCGTTTTGTTCGGGTAAAAACTGAAGACCTGATTCCTCCCGAGTTCCTGCCATTCCTCAAGAAGTGGAATTCATCTCGTAAGTGTACTCTTTCTTTAAATGTCAATTTTCCTTTAACTCCTTTCTCATCATCAGTGTCTGTGGTCGTGCAGCTGTTGCCCGGGTTCCTAATGTGGTCCCTCGGCTCAAGGAGTGGATCGAAGGCATCTGTTAGCAAGTGAAATACTTCGAGCGCGCGTGGTTCAAACTTCCAAATGGCAGATGGGAGGCATGTTCTCATGGTAAGGCTTTCCCCTGAATAGTTATTCCTATGCCTCCAACTCACATGACGCTAACCTTTTCTCTTTCCTTTGCAGGTTTGCGTGAGACCACCGAACTTAGGCCATTAGAAGGGGAAGAGGATGTATCCTTATCCATTGATCCCTCCATCACAGGACAACCTGGGGCTGCCACGAGGGAGGAGAAGAAAAGGAAAATAAAGTCCACGGGCTCCTCGGGTTCCAAGATGAAGCAATAAAAAGAGGGCGGCTTCCCGGACTCATAAGCTCAAGAAGAATACCAAGTCCTAGGTACCAGACTCTGAATCGCTTTGCCGGCTTAAGGGTGAGTCTAATGACGATGACATCTTTGTCGTTCATGGACCGACCCCTGTTGGGGAGTAGGCGACAACCGAGGAAAAGAACCATGAGGCCGAACTCTTTCCGACTCGAGAGGCCGAGATGGAGACGGGGAATAAGACCTCCCGAAAAGCTACTTTCGTTCCAAAAGAGGAGACCGGTGTGATAGACATCATTGAGACACCCTCCTACACCAAGCCTGCTTGAAGAGGCCCAAGCAGGAAAGGAAAAGTCGAGTGAAGGAGTTCACGGCATAGACGACCCTCTCCACTCCTTCTTCGATGGTATGGACATGTACCCTGGAAGACTTTTCTGGGATGGGCGACTTAGAGATCCTGAATAAGGACGCGCCTTCGGGATTTGGCAGGCCAAGTTCGAGCCCAAAACTGGTGAAACAGTTTTCCACTCTAAGTGTAGACCCCAGACGCAAGGGAACGACTATTCTTACGGTCCCGAAGGATGCTCCGGTTCTATCCGCTCCCGTGGGCATAGTCAGCTACCTCCGATGCCTGGTGACTGAGGAGGACCAGACAAAGATGAACAAGGTGGGTGCATCGAGTCTCTTCAACGAGGCACAGCAGGCGCTGAACCGGGTAATGCAGCAACACTCCCTCGTGAATTCTACTTAGGTTTCGATATCTCTTACTATTTTTGTTGTTTTGCAGGCCTCGGTGCTTCACCATGACAGCTTTCTCTAGTATCACTTTGAAATCAACCAGCTCGAGTTTGATCTCAAGGAGAAGGTTTGGAAGAAGGATATGTACAGGCTTCTCAGTAAGCAATAGGACGGGGCCGTCAAGGATCTTCAGGCCGAGCTGGATAGGGATCATAAGAAAGCTTTGACCCTGAAGTGGGAACATGTCGACCTGGTTGAAAAGGTAAAGGTCTGTGAAGGAAAAAACGAGGAGCTAGTTGTGGTGACTAACAACAAAACCTCGTAGGTCCAACAGAAGATCGACCTGATCGACCAACTCCGAGTCGAGATGAAGGAGGTCCAGGCCATGGCCGACGGTTGGAAAAGCAAAATGGACATGTTGATTTCAAAGAAGGAAACCGCTAAAGCGAAGCTGGCATCGGTTGCGAACCAACTACGGGTGACGAAAGACAAAGCTGACAAGTGGTCTCAATTGAATGATGATCTCTCAGTACAGTTGATCTCGACCATATCACAACGGGAAACCCTTGGTAGAGAATATGAGGCTGTGAAGTCCAAATAGGACACAACCTCCGCCGATTCCGAAGAGATGGTGGCCCATTACAAGTCCGATGTGGAGGCAGCCCAGACCCGCCTGAAGGCAAAGGCCGAATATATGAATTGGTTTTCCCGAAGAGAGACCCTCAAAAAGATCCACGCCAAGGTTTTGATCTGTTGGCTGAGATCGAGGAATCATAAAACCTCTAGGCCGTGGTGAGAAGTGTAATGACCCGACCAGTCGTTTTGAGCTCTAGCACGTCATTCGGCGGTTGGAGGCCATGAGCAGCTTCACTTCAGGTATTATGACTTGCACGCGTGGTTGGAATTAAATTTCAGAAAGTTTAGAGTTGAATTGGAAAGAAAATTCTCATTTCGAAAGCTTTAAGTTGGACGAATTTGGCTAAAGAGTGATTTTTGAGTAAACGACCTCGGAATCAGGATTTGAAGGTTCCAATAGGTTGTATGATGATTTTGGACTTGGGAGTATGTCCGGATTAGATTTTGGATGATCCGGTAACGTTTCGGCGCCTATTTTGGAAGTTGGAATTTTGGAAGAATTTCATAAATTTGGGTTGAAGTGCATTTCAATGTTATCGATATCCGTTTGGGATTCCAAGTCTAGGAATAACTCCGTATGTTTATTCTGGTATTGGGAACGCGTTCGGAAGAGGATTCGGAGGTCCATAGGTCATTTTGGGGTCATCTGGCAAAAGTTAGAAATTTGAAGATTTTTGAGAAGTTTGACCGGAAGTGAACTTTTTTATATCAGGGTCGGATTCCGATTCCGGAAGTTGGAGTAGGTCTGTAACGTCGAATGTGACTCGTCTGCAAAATTTGAGGTCAATCAGACGTGATTTGATAGGTTTCGGCATCAAATGTAGAAGTTTGAAGTTCTAAAGTTCATTAAGCTTGAACTGGGGTGCGATTCATGAATTTGACGTTGTTTGATGTGATTTAAGGCCTCGAGAAAGTTTGTGTTATGTTTTTAGACTTGTGTGGGTGTTTGGTTGGGGGGTCCCAGGGGCCTCGGGTGTGTTTTGGGTGTGTTTCGGATCATTTTGAGCTACTTTGGATGCTGATCTTCTGATGTCTGGTGTTGTTCTTCGCGAGGATCCTCTCGAGTTCGTAAAGAAGGATTTGGCTTCTGGAATTTTGTTCTTCGCGTTGTCAAAGAGACTCTCGCATTCGCAAAGAAGGAAATCTATGTTGTACAACTCTGACTTCGGAGGCTATCCGGGAAGATGAAGAAAAAACATTTGTTGCGTAGGGCTGATTTTGGCAGCTTATATCTTGAAATCTATAAGGAATTGGGAGATGACCAAAACATGAAAGTTTTAGATATTGGTGTCTAGTTTTCAGAAAGTTATACCATTTTTCATTTGGAGTTTGTATGAAAAGTTATGACCATTATACTAGAGGCTGTCTGACAAGAGTTTGGAAATAGCTTTTAAGAATTTTGTTCATCGCGAACGCGATGGGAGGCCCGCGAACACAAAAAAGGGTCGCCTAGGCAGTGTATAAGTTTGCAAAAATGGGTTTGGCTAATTTCATCTCATTTCCTCCTGGGGAGCCTATCTAGGAGCGCTTTTGGAGCTCCATCTTCATCATCTATGTCAAGGTAAGTGATTCCCACATATTGCAAGTTAAATACTTGGATTATATATAGATTTTAACATGGAAATTCATGGAAAATTAGTGTAAATTTGGGGTTTTGGTAAAAAAACCTAGAAATTGGTATTTTTGGATTTTTACCACGAATTTGGGCAT
Source organism: Nicotiana knightiana (assembly GCA_005239525.1). Classification (NCBI taxonomy): domain Eukaryota; kingdom Viridiplantae; phylum Streptophyta; class Magnoliopsida; order Solanales; family Solanaceae; genus Nicotiana; species Nicotiana knightiana. Next base: position 43,928 of record ML430430.1, on the reverse strand, counting down.
GAAATTGATAATAAATTATATATTTGAGTTCGCGATGTTATGGGTAATGTTTATCTTCGAAAATTTTCGAAATCCGGGCACGTGGAACCGAGTGTTGATTTTATTGGCTTTTCGAGCGGAGTTGAAAATTATTGTAAATTGGATTATAATAAGTATTGGAGTATATATTTATGGATTTGCACATTTATTGACTAGTTTTGGAGAGTTGGGTATTGGTTTGTGTTGTCTAAAAGACTTGGGAGCCGACTATGGAACTTCGGAGTAAGGTAAGTCTCCTTCCTAACCTTGTAAGAGGGAATTAACCCCATAAGTGAAATAATTCAATATGTGCTTCTATTTGTGGGGGCTACGTATGCACGAGGTGACGAGAGTCCGTGCGAAACTTCTATTATGCTTAAGTCCGGGTAGTCTAGGACCCAAATCATGATATACTTGCAATACTTTCAACCTTATTGTTAATTTAAAGTTATTAGATCATATTGAACTTGGTAAGGGAATTTTTAAAAGGTTAAACTTCATTTTCTTGACCGTTAAATGAGAATTGGCATTTCCTTGGATAATTGCTCCTTAAGGAATTCTTGATTTGGCTGTTTGAATGTATTTTTGTTTCGTGGAGCGGGCCGAACGCCTTGGCAGGTTAAATAGATTCATCTATGGTTCGTGTCGTTCTACCCTCGGCAGTGCACATTTTATATTTATATGTTGGATCGGGTCGTACGACCTCGGCATGACTTGCGCATGATAAATTTTTGGAACTAATAATAATTGACATTTCTTTATTGGCTTGAAATATAAATTGTTAAATGATGAAACTGAATTTGGAAATTTCCATTAGTAAAAAGAATTGTTGATTATTTCCGGTTATTGAATTTTCTACTATGTTATGTTATCCATGCTTAACAGAATATTGGCATTTTATTTTTGGCCCACAGTAAGTGTCGGAGTCGACCCCTTGTCACTACTTCTTCGAGGTTAGACGGGATACTTACTGGGTACACGTTGATTTACGCACTTATACTACACTTGCTGCACATTTTGTTGTGCAGGCATATATATATTTAGTGGCCTTGTGGGCGTAGAGGCGTGGTTAACGCGGGGACTTAGGTGAGCTGCATTCCACATTATGACCCGCATCCAGCAGAGTCTCCTTCAGAGTATTTATATTTTTCTTTCCTGTCCAAATTTGTACTCCGGACAGATGTTGTATTTCATTTTATTTCCTAGTTGATGCTCATGCACTTATGACACCGGATTTTGGGGTAGAACTGAGTTGCTTACCTTCACTATGTGATGCATTCTGTGGTCGCATAGTTGTCATGCAGGTCGCATAACTTGACCTATCACCGCATTTGTGCAGACCCAAGTGCCCAACTTATTTGACTGTGTCTGCGACCACTATACGGTTCGCAAAGTCATTATGCGACTGCATAGTTGCCGCAAACCCCTGATTCCCTTTTTCTTCACTTGCCTCAGTCCATGCACCCTGTTTCATGGTATTTTAGGCTACTTGCAGTCTAATACACACGCCAACCTGCTCAACTCTAACAACTAAACCTATAGAAATAAAAAAAAACTAACAAAAGAGTGTTACCACACATGGGTTGCCTCCCAAGAAGCGTTTAATTTAACGTCGTGGCATGACGATGTTGGTCCCGTTTGGGCTACTCAGTGGTGGGGGTTGGTGTCGGACTATCCTTGAGAGCAAATTGTTCTACCAAGTGTTTTTCTCCTGTTGTGCCCAGGTAATGCTTAACCCGTTGGCCATTTACTTTGAAAGTTCGAATTCCATCCTCCGACTCTAATTCAATATCACCATAAGGGGACACATTCACAACTTTGAACGAGCCAGACCATTTGGAATTGAATTTGCCCAGAAATAACTTGAGCCTTGAGTTGAAGAGTAAGACCAAGTCACCGGATTTAAGTTCCCGCTTCAAGATCTTCTTTTCATGCACAAACTTTATTCTTTCCTTATACATGGCTGCACTTTCATAGGCATGGAGACGGAATTCTTACATCTCGTTGTGTTGTGTCATTCTCAGGTTAGCAACTTTGGCCTAGTCAAGATTCAACTTTTTCAGAGCCCACATGGCTTTGTGTTCAAGCTCCACGGGAAAATGACATGCCTTACCAAAGACTAGTCGGTACGGTGAGGTGCCAATGGGAGTCTTAAATTCTTTGCGATATGCCCACAACGCATCATCTAGCTTCCTTGACCAATCAGTCCTGTTTGCATTGACAATTTTTGCTAGGATGTTTTTAATCTCCCTGTTGGAAACTTCAACTGGACCACTCGACTGAGGATGATAAGGTGTGTCCACTTTGTGCTTTATGAGCAACCGGTGAAAGCCTTGTTACAAAAATGAGAACCACTGTCACTAAGGATGGCTCGGGGAGTACCAAACCGCGTTAATATGTTCTTCTTCAAGAATGCGGTCACACTCCTTGCCTCATTGTTGGGCAAGGCGATTGCCTCAACCCACTTGGAGACGTAGTCCACGGCCACTAAGATATATTTCATGCCATAAGAACTCACAAAAGGACCCATGAAATCTATCCCACACACATCAAAGATCTCGACCTCCATTACAAAATTCATAGGCATCTCATGCCTTTTAGAAATTGATACTTGCCTTTGATATTGATCCCAAGCCTTGACCATTTGATGTGCGTCATGGTAGATCGATGGCCAATAGTAGCCACATTCAAGCACTTTTGCCGCCGTCCGATTTCTTCCATGATGACCCCCAACCGGGGAGTCATGGCATGCCTTGAGAATTGGCATTACCTCATCTTCTGGAACACACCGCCTAATGATATTTTCGACACAAATACGAAACAAAAAAAGCTCCTCCCAATAGTATTGCCTACACTCCCGCAAGAATTTTTTTCTTTTAATAAGCTTCCAATCCATCGGGAACAAGGTCACTAACCAAGAAGTTAGAAATATCGGCATACCAAGGAGAGAATGTGTCAGACAATGTCAATATGTGCTCATCTGGAAAAGCATCATTGATTCCAAGGTTCTCTTTGGCCTCCCTGCGTCTTCAAGCCTAGATAGGTGATCCGCAACTTGATTTTCTGTCCCTTTTCGATCCTTGACTTCAAAGTCAAACTCTTGCAACAAAAGGACCCACCGAATCAATATTGGTTTGGTATCCTTCTTCGCCATAAGATAGCGAAGAGCAGCATGATCAGTGTAGACTATCACTTTGGACCCCAACAAAGAGGCCCAAAATTTTTCAAAAGCATAGACAATGGAAAGAAGTTCTTGCTCCGTCACAGTATAATTCATTTGAGCACCATTGAGTGTCTTGCTTGCATAGTAGACAGGGTAAAGGATTTTGTTATGCCGTTGACCAAGCACCGCTCCAATAGCTACACCATTGGCGTCACACATGAGTTCAAATGGAAGGGACCAATCCGGTGTGACAATAATAGGTGTCGTGGTGAGCTTTTCTTTCAATCCCTCAAACGATTTGAGACACTTCTCATCAAATACAAACTTGGCATCTTTTTCAAGGAGCTTGCACATGGGATGTGCAATTTCGGATAAGTCCTTGATAAAACGCCTATAGAAGCCGGTGTGCCCCAAAAAACTCCGGACACCCTTTATTGAAGTGGGTGGAGGGAGCTTAGAAATAATTTCAATATTTGCTCGGTAAAACTCTATGCCTTTTTTGGAAATTTTGTGGCCCAAAATAATGCCCTCATCCACCATGAAGTGGCATTTCTCCTAGTTTAGCACAAGGTTTATTTCTTCACATCTTTTGAGCACATGTCTAAGGTTGTCAAGATAATGCTCGAAGGAATCACCCGCTACAAAAAAGTCGTCCATAAACACCTCTAGGAAATCTTCCACCATGTCCGAGAAAATTGACATCATGCACCGTTGAAAGGTAGTCGGGGTGTTGCATAGCCTAAATGGAATCCGGCTAAAGGCAAAATTCCCATATGGGCATGTGAATATTGTCTTCTCTTGATCTTCCAAGGAGATATTGATTTGGTTGTAGCCAGAATATCCATCCAAGAAGCAATAGAATGACCTTCCCACTAGCCGATCAAGCATTTGATCAATAAAGGCATAGGTAAATGGTCTTTGTAAGTGGCACTGTTGAGCTTCCGGTAATCCGTACAAACTTTGCATCCTGTCACAGTCCTCGTTGGGATGAGTTCATTTTTCTCTTTTTGGATCACTGTCATGCCTCCTTTCTTAGGCACACATTGCATTGGGGTCACCCAAGAACTATCGGCAATGGGGGTAGACTACCCCGTCATCTAACCACTTGATGATTTCTTTCTTTAACACCTCTTGCATGGAAGGGTTTAATGTTACACCCTATATTTTCGTACGTGGAAGTACGCGACAAGTGAATTGATATAAGATCAGAAATGAGATGTTACGTGTTACATATCGCATTTTCATACATTAAAAATTTTGTCTTCTGTTAATCGACGTAGACTCGGGGATGAGATTATCCTGAGGTTAACGTAGTTATGCTATTTATAACAAGCGATAAGTAAGTTCCATGAAGTATAAAGGGTATACAAATTAAAGAAAATGAGTAAATTCGTGAAGGTGAGATGGGAAGCAAGTCAAAGAAAATGAATTTCGTCGAAGTTTGACATTTTGGGAAGAATTACGGCCCGAGCTAAAAGTACCCGGTATTTACGGACTAGTACCATATAAGGTACCATATGGACATAATAGTAAGTTATATAAAGTGTGTTAAAATTAAGTAGTATTCTAAATAATTTGTGATAATTCTTAATTATGCGAGTAATTGTTTAATTACCGGGTAGCGGGATATTACTTAATTAATTAGTTAATTATTGGATAAGCTTAATAAATCAACTAACGTGGCAGCCCAAAGTGTCTTGACTTAAAGACGATATAGTGACTCTTACTATATTTGGGTAGGTGTCAAGACTTGAAGGTCTTTGAATATGGTTAAGCCACCAGTGCAAATTTAAAACACCAAAGCTTCAATTTTCAGCTTATACATTCTGTAGCTTTTAAAGTTTATCTATATATGAAAAAGTTTTGATTTTGAATAGCTTTCTTGGGTTGTTAAGCACATCCAAGTGACATAATAATATCCACATATGAAAGTATGTTGGTAAGGAAGCACAAGGAAAACATGACAAAAAGTATCATGGTCTTTGTCATAAAATCTGCGAACAATTTTATGATGCCTCATGTACCACATAATTGATAAAGAGCTTCCCAAGAAAACCAACTTCATTGTAGCATTATATAGTGAAATAAAGTCAGTAAATATGTCCAAGTAGTGAGTAAATTCAATTTGTCATCTCAACATTTTCCGGACAAGTTGTTACTCTCTCCACCCATCCATATGGCTATCGAGTAATACAGGGAGTATTGGAACACTGTAGCGATCTAGAAACCTAAAATAAAGTGATGAAAGAAATCTTGGGATTTGTAAGCATGTTGGCACACGATCAGTATGGTAATTATGTTGCTCAGGTATGTTAAGGCTATCCCTCCTTTCTTTTTGGCATGATCTATGTGACACAGAAGAAACGAGCAAATGCACGATCTCCATAAATTACTCTATTCATAGAAATATTAGGGGTGTCTATATTCTTGATTCCCCATGTGAATTATTATTATCTTCTGTTCATGGGTCTCAAAAATACGTATGTTAAGTTTATTTCATGATATTAATCAGAGGCATAATGGCCTTATGACGTACCAAGAGATTTTATCGACGTATTTCATATGCATTTCATGCATTTACATATGCACATTGACCCATGACCAGATGGCGTTATATAAACGTATATATGTAAATATATTTATATGGGATATGGGATATGGGAAAAGGTTACGGCGTTATATACGCACCACCACCTGATCAGCTGGTATATGATGATGATGTTGTCCACAGTGGCTGAAATATGATTCAAACGGTGTTATATACGTGTATATATGTATGTATATTCAAACGGCATTATATATGCGTATATATGTATGTATATATATGTATATGGGGTATGGGAAAGGTTATGTCGTTATATACGCACCACCACCTGATCAGTTGGTATACGATGATGATTTTGCCCACAGTGGCCGATATGATATGATGGGATGCCCTCAGCGGCTGATGATGTTATGAAACATGTACCTATGCACGACATGACAGTCATTACGCATATGCATGACGCTAAAAGTAATTTATGATTTACAAAGTTATTCAGACTTACAGGTTGATTCATGTACTCTATATGTCATCCATGTCTCTTATGTATTTATTTATGTGCCTTACATACTTGGTACATTATTCGCACTGACGTCCCTTTTTCCTGGGGACGCTGCGTTTCATGCCCGCAGGTCCCAATAGACAGGACGAGAGCCCTCCAAGTAGGCTATCAGCTCAGCGAAAAATGTTGGTGTGCTCCATTTACTTTGGAGTTGCTTGTTTGGTTAGTATGATTTAGACGTGTATTGTTTTGCATGGTGGGACTTTGTCCCAACCTTTATGAAATTTATGTACTCAAGAGGATTGTAGACATATGCCGTGTACGTGAAAGATTGTACGACCTTGTCGGCCTATGTTTTGAGTTTATAAATGATTATGTTGGCCTATTAGTCTCGTATGTCACATGTATATGATGATGTAATACGAAAGATATGTTACGTTGGTGTTCGGTTGAGTAAGGTACCGGGTGTCTAGTAGAGTCTTATTTATAGGTGTGTCGTGCACCACACTTATGAGCAGGAGGCTACAGGGCATTTAGGATTGTCACTCTTTCTTCTTACTCTAGATCGTGTAGTAGAGCTCAGTCATAGGAATTCAAATTCCTAAATCCTATTTGTAATAAGATGATACCTATATCCGGAAAGAAGGTTGGAAATAGAGATAGTTGAGAAAAATCTGAGTTAGAGGAATTGAATTTTTGTATGATGCCTACGATAAGTAAATGTGAGGTTTTTTAGCAGATCATGGGTGTACTGAAAGGTGTAAGCTTCCTGATAAGAATCCTTAAGGCAAGAACGCCTATCCATATTTATGGTGAAGGACAATGAGAGATTAAGAAGATAAGTACAAGTTTTAGTAAGTAAAAGGAGCAAGGTGAAAAAGGGTACGAGGTACCAAGTTAATGAAGGTTAACAACGTTTATAATTGAGGCAGAGAAACATAAGCTTTTTGAGTTATATTCAATAGTAACAGTGGTATATATAATTGGTCGCACCCATTCTAGATATGCCCTATGGGGGTTAACAAAAGTAGTATAAGAAGATATGATGGATGAATTATTTGCGTCAGTTGACATTTCCGAAGGATATTGCAAATGTTCTAATGGGTCTCTTTATGAGACACCCAGATGGTACACTCTAAAATAGTGCAACCAAGATATAAGTACTACAAAGACATGCACTATAAGCCTTGAGGGGATATATACTACCTTAGTGTAGCTCGCATCCCTAGTAAAGCGAGAACGTTAAGCAACTTGAAGAGCCACTGGATGGAGCAAAGGGAAGCTGAAAGCAAAAAAATATCTTGTTCGAGTTTTCAGAATAAAGTGGTAAGCATAAATGTTAGTAGGAAATAAGAAAAAAGTTAATGAAGCATTATGAGTAAGATGTGGTACATAGATGACAACGGTCAATCAAAAGATGACAATATTACAAAATCTATAGTCATGCAAAGAAAGAAACGAAAAGTGACAAGCCTTAGGACAACAAAAGAGTATAGGTCATACAATAATGTCCTCATTCCAAGAAATAAATTCGCAGCTCTAGAATGATTACCAAGAGGAAAAGTTAGACCCCAGAGTAATAGAACCAGTATGGATTGGTGAACAAGATAAACTAAACATGAATTAGGGACTGAGTGACTGGTGATAGTCGCCATCATAAGACCTTCGGATTTTGTTCCGCTAATAATAGAATGGACGGTTGATTCATGAGAAATTCAGAGAATGATCATTCAGGAAGACGCTTCCCTACAGCAAGCAATGTGAGCAAAGTTCAGCTTAAGGGGCTGTATGTGCCATATATACTAAATTTCACCCTCGTGAGTAAGGGATTTTGCTATCCTTGGTACGGGAGTATTAGCTCAAGGCGAGTAAGATTTATCGATGATGTGGAAGGATTCCAAAGATGAAGAAGTGAAACATCTATAGGCAGGTCGTCGTAGCTCCAACTCTTAGTACTCCCCTAAAGGGGGGAATATGGAATGATAAAAGGAAGAATGTGATAAAAATGAGAAAGGGATGAGATTGCATTTATCCAAATGCTACAGATATGCTACGATTCCAGAACATTATGCAAACGCGACGTCAAGGAAAAGAAGTAAGGGCTCCTGCCCGAGATATTATTGATAATTAAGGAGCCAGTGCGAGACGTAAGTTAAGACCAAGGAAAAAAAAAACAAGAAAGATTACGCAGAAAATTGATATGAGAATAGGCCAACGAGTAGTTGGTAGTTTATTAAGGAAGAGCCTAGTTATGGCTAAAAGGGAGGTTACAGACGAGTCAGCAGATCGTGCAAGATTAACATAGTAAAACCCAATATAGCGAATTCAGCCTCGCAGTAACGTCATTGTAATACTTGAGAAGTATTCAGAGAGTGGGGTTGTTAAAGGTACCATACGAGTATTGTGGGAATGAAAGATAGTGCCACTGGGAAGGCAGTCAAAATATCAATTTAGAAGCAACCCTACAAGCACAAGGACGTGGAGGTAAGTAAATACGGATAATTATAAGCAAGAAAGGACATCAAAAGGTCCTTCGAGTATAAGATGTAATAAGCTCACAGCTTTACAAGAGTAAGAGGGTCTTCCCTAGGTACTACAATGAATGACTAGCCGAGAAAGTAAGGAAGGAAGATTTAACCTAAGCTAGGGGACTTAAGGAGAAAATGGTCTTATAACAACAGTCTCACAACAACATTGTATGCACTCCATATGAAAATGGCACCTACTGTGGCTAATGAACAGAAGAAAAATCAAAAGTGATATTCAAGATCGTATGAGTTGTATGGAATTCCAATATGCATGGGCACCAAGATAAGCTAAATATGCAGGCAAAAAGGGGGCAGAAAGACCAGGATAAGTAATTGTTTATGTTTGAAGAAAGTTGAGATGGAACAAAAATAATTATTCGATTCATGACCCAGAGTTAGTCACGTTATGAACGCACTTAAGAGTTTGGAGTTTTATACATGCAGCATATACAAACGTAGAAGATTCCGGTATAATTTAAAAGAAGGAATTGAGCCCAGGTCATAGACAAAGGATTGAATTATTAAAGGATTGTATCATGGATATTCCTCAGTGTCCATAAAAAGTCTAAACGTAATAACTAATACCGTGAATCGCAGATCGGAAGATAGCTTAAGCCTACATAAAGGTTGATCAAAAGGAAGAGAAAACTCAGAGTTACATCAACGAAGTAAGTCAGGAATTTGATTATAAATCGTGATTGAGAACATTACATGATCACTCTTAATATCGGAGGTACCAAAGGGATTTTACAACAACCATATTCTATAACGGCTCTACGCTAAAGCCGGTAGTACTGGCCTCATAAGAAGTTAGTACGAAACTCCCACCGGATTGTGTATGCACCAGAGGTGCAAGTATTATAATAGAGCTTCAAGTTATGGACATAAATTATACCTATGTGGAAGGTAGGTCATGAAAGAGATAGAAGATACAATGAGATATTTTAAGGTAAGTAAGGTAAAGGTGAACAACGTACGAGATACCCAAAGGCAGAAGATCGTGATAGTCCATACTTTGGATAAAAGGCTAGAAGTGCAGGGATTGAGTATCCATGAATGATAGCAGCATTGTCAATAGCATATCTTCCAGCCTATAGTCTAGGTATCGAAAATCCCGACTAAGAGAGTAAAGAAGAGTTAAAGACGATGTGATGTCTCGCTTGATGTTCCAAAATGACATAAGGAAATCTATGATGCAAGAAAGTTGAAAGGTTGCAAGTAAGATAAACAGATATGTGTAAGTCACAAGCTATTGTATGGTGAAGAAACAACATTCTAGAAGACAGGAGTAAGGATAAGAACGAGCGAGTGAGAAGGTAAAGAAAATTGATAAGTCCTCAAGATTAATACCATGAAAACAAGAAGAGAATATTGTTTCTCTAAGTTATACAAATCTCACTATAGCCTGAATGAACTCAAAAGGAGTCTAAGACTAATAGCATTTAGAAGAGATGGAATGTTGCCTTGGCAATAGAATGAGGGTGTAATTGTGATAGATAAAGGATGACGTTTGGGCCTTCGACTGAGTAATGACCTGACAAAGAAAAGAAAGGGAACTCATATTGGACAGGATTAAAATATCCACGCAAGGTGAGTCACTTTGGGATCCTGTGAGATAAGGTTATGAAAGCATGGTATCGGCCCAGGTTGATCAGTCTAATCATTTCATATGTCCCCCGATGAAACGTTAACCCTAGCGGCAGTGTTACATAAAAGGTTATGTTATCAGGGGTAGATTATAGATCAAAATTAAGGTGAATCAACAATAGATGAGTAAAAGTTCAACAGTATGAGATGAGATTATACCATCGGTCTTAAGGATAAGCAAAGAGAGTAACATGGAGTTGGTTGCAGACCTCAGTAACGATAAATCAAAGTAAGAATTATTGTATAGTATGACCTACATAGATGCAGGAAAGTCATACAAATGTCTAACTAGGTCCATTAAATAAGATATAGCCATATTCGCAAGTTCTGCAAAGTAGCGAGCGAAGAACATCAGTACACCTATAGATGCCCAGAGAGGCATCCTATTAAGCCTCACATATGTTCCTAAATATTGGCTAAAATCTGGAGGAAAAGGGAGAGAAGAATCGCATAAGCACACCTACAAGGTCAGTATCGTAGAGGCTGCATGATAGGAAGTAATAACAATTACGAGATTGGAAGCAATTCTATCACAAGTCATGGCATGGGAAAGAGGCCTAAAGAGGGTAATGGCCTAGCCTTTGGATTTATTCAAAGAAAAACTACCTAAATGGAAAGGAGAATATTAAAGTATTCACAAGAGCTATGGGTTATGAGAATGATAAGTGCATCAGTCAACATTTGAGGATGAATGTTCCAAAGGGGGGAATAATGTTGCACCCCATGTTTTCGTACGTGGAAGTACGCCACAAGTGAATTGATATAAGATCGGAAATGAGATGTTACGTGTTACATATCGCATTTTCATACGTTAAAAGTTTCGTCTTCAATTAATCGACGTAGATTCGGGGATGAGATTATTTTGAGGTTAACATAGTTATGCTATTTATAACAAGCGATAAGTAAGTTCCATGAAGGATAAAGGGTAAACAAATTAAAGAAAATGAGTAAATTCGTGAAGGTGAGATGGGAAGCAAGTCAAGGAAAATAAATTTCGTCAAAGTTTGACATTTTGGGAAGAATTACGGCCCGACCTAAAAGTACCCGGTATTTACGGACTAGTACCATACAAGGTACCACATGGACATAATAGTAAGTTATATAAAGTGTGTTAAAAATAAGTAGTATTCTAAATAATTTGGGATAATTTTTAATTATGCGAGTAATTGGTTAATTACCGGATAGCGGGATATTACTTAATTAATTAGTTAATTATTGGATAAGCTTATAAATCAACTAACGTGGCAGCCCAAAGTGTCTTGACTTAAAGACCATATAGTGACTCTTACTATATTTAGGTAGGTGGTAAGACTTAAAGGTCTTTGAATATGGTTAAGCCACTAGTGCAAATTTAAAACACCAAAGCTTCAATTTTCCGCTTATACGTTTTGTAGCTTTTAAGGTTTATCTATATATGAAAAAGTTTTGATTTTAATAGCTTTCTTGGGTTGTTAAGCACATTCAAGTGACATAATAATATCCACATATGAAATGTATCCATACCTCCTTGAAGGTAAAGTTCTCATGTATAACAAGAGCCAATACCAGGCAAGGAAGCACAAGGAAAACATGACAAAAAGTATCATGGTCTTTGTCATAAAATCTGCGAACAATTTTGTGATGCCTCATTTACCACACAATTGATAAAGAGTTTTGATTTTAATAGCTTTCTTGGGTTGTTAAGCACATTCAAGTGACATAATAATATCCACATATGAAATGTATCCATACCTCCTTGAAGGTAAACTTCTCATGTATAACAAGAGCCAATACCAGGCAAGGAAGCACAAGGAAAACATGACAAAAAGTATCATGGTCTTTGTCATAAAATCTGCGAACAATTTTGTGATGCCTCATTTACCACACAATTGATAAAGAGTTTTGATTTTAATAGCTTTCTTGGGTTGTTAAGCACATTCAAGTGACATAATAATATCCACATATGAAATGTATCCATACCTCCTTGAAGGTAAACTTCTCATGTATAACAAGAGCCAATACCAGGCAAGGAAGCACAAGGAAAACATGACAAAAAGTATCATGGTCTTTGTCATAAAATCTGCGAACAATTTTGTGATGCCTCATTTACCACACAATTGATAAAGAGTTTTGATTTTAATAGCTTTCTTGGGTTGTTAAGCACATTCAAGTGACATAATAATATCCACATATGAAATGTATCCATACCTCCTTGAAGGTAAACTTCTCATGTATAACAAGAGCCAATACCAGGCAAGGAAGCACAAGGAAAACATGACAAAAAGTATCATGGTCTTTGTCATAAAATCTGCGAACAATTTTGTGATGCCTCATTTACCACACAATTGATAAAGAGCTTCCAAGAAAACAAACTTCATTGTAGTATTATATAGTGAAATAAAGTCAGTAAATATGTCCAAGTAGCGAGTAAATTCAATTTGTCATCTCAACATTTTCCGGACAAGTTGCTACTCTCTCCACCCATCTATATGGCTATCGAGTAATACAGGGAGTACTGGAACACTGTAGCGATCCAGAAACCTAAAATAAAGTGATGAAAGAAATCTTGGGATTTGTAAGCATGTTGGCACATGATCAGTATGGTAATTATGTTGCTCAGGTATGTTAAGGCTATCCTCCTTTCTTTTTGGCATGATCTATGTGACACAGAAGAAACGAGCAAATACACGGTCTCCATAAATTACTCTATTCATAGAAATACTAGGGGTGTCTATATTCTTGATTCCCCATGTGAATTATTATTATCTTCTGTTCATGGGTCTCGAAAATACGTCTGTTGGTAAGTTTATTTTATGATATTAATCAGATGCATAATGGCCTTATGACGTACCGAGAGATTTTATCGACGTATTTCATATGCATTTCATGCATTTACATATGCACATTGACCCATGACCAGATGGCGTTATATACGCGTATATATGTAAATATATGTATATGGGATATGGGAAAAGGTTACGGCGTTATATACGCACCACCACCTGATCAGCTGGTATATGATGATGATGTTGCCCACAGTGGCTGAAATATGATTCAAACGGCATTTTATACGCGTATATATGTATGTGNCTATGCACGACATGACATTCATACGCATATGCATGACGCTAAAAGTAATTTATGATTTACAAAGTTATTCAGACTTACAGGTTGAGTCATGTACTGTATATGTCATCCATGTCTCTTATGTATTTATTTATGTGCCTTACATACTCGGTACATTATTCGTACTGACATCCTTTTTTCCTGGGGATGCTGCGTTTCATGCCCGCAGGTCCCAATAGACAGATCGAGAGCCCTCCAAAGTAGGCTATCAGCTCAGCGGAAGATGTTGGTGCATTCCATTTGCTTCGGAGTTTCTTGTTTGGTTAGTATGATTTAGACGTGTATTGTTTGGCATGGCGGGACTCTGTCCCGAACTTTATGACATTTATGTACTCTTAGAGGCTTGTAGACATATGTCGTGTACGTGAAAGATTGTACGGCCTTGTCGACCTATGTTTTGATTTTATAAATGATTATGTTGGCCTACTAGGCTCGTATGTCACATGTATATGATGATGTAATAAGAAAGATACGTTACGTTGGTGCTCGGTTGAGTAAGGTACCGAGTGCCCGTCGCGGCCCATCGGTTTGGGTCGTGACATTTAAATTCTTTGATTCTCCACACTGGGTTTACTTTCTCACTCCAATTGTATCTTGTGCTCACAAATTTCGGCGAGAATCCCTCGGATGTACACTATTGTCCATCTAATGGCTTGTTAGTGTTCTCTTAGGACATTCAACAAATGATCTACATGTACATCATTCAACAAAGAAGACACGATTACTGGTAAAGTATCATTAGATCCAAGAAATTTATACCTTAAGTGCGGTGGGAGTGGCTTGAGTTCAAGTTGTGGCGGCTCAATAATTGAAGGTTTGGAGGGGGGAGTGACTCTATTCTCTAAGGTAAGAGAAAGTTTCTTTGGTGCATAAGTGTAGGACCCACGTCCTTCTAATGCATTCACCGATTCCATGTACCCTTCCATGTCTTCACCATCAAAATTCACCAATATAGCTGCCAAGGCCTCACCTAGGTATTCTTCTTCCACATTCAGCTCAATTGTGTCTTCTACCTCATAAACAACATCAATGACTGAGATACTTTCATATGCATGGAGAAACACCATACCCTTACTTGCTTGGAAGGTGACCTCTTCATCATTAACTCGGAACTTGATTTCATTTCGTTCTGAATCCATAATTACTCTTCCGGTAGCAAGGAATGGTATCCCCAAGATTATAGGGATTTCTTTATCAACATCACAGTCAAGGATTACAAAATCGACAGGAAGGAGAAACTTTCCTACTTTCACAAGGACATCATCAACAATTCCCACCGGTCTTTTGATTGAACGATCGGCCATTTGAAACCTCATGCTTGTAGGCCTCGGCATGAATAACCCGCTTGCTTGTAAATAGGAAGAGGCATCAAGTTAATTCTGTCCCCATTATCACAAAGAGCCCTTGCCAAATCTCGCAAGCCAATAGTGCATGAAATGGTGAAGGCTCCCGGGTCTTCTTTCTTTTGAATGGTAGTTGTTGCAATAATGGAACTAACCTGGTGAGTAACATTCACCACTTCATTCTTGGTGGGTTTTTTATTGGTTATCAAGTCCTTCAAAAATTTAGCAAAACCCCGCATCTCTTGAAATGCTTCCACAAATGGGATGTTCACCGATAATTGCTTGAGAATGTCATAGAATTTCTCGAGTTTGCTATCATCAACACTCCTAGAAAGTCTTTGAGGGAAAGAAGGGTGAGGTCTAGGAATTGGTGCTATAGCGTTTGGTGCCTCTTTCACCTTTCTTTACCTCTTCACAGTTTGCTTCTTGGACTTTCACTTCTTTTGGGAGATTTTCAACTTCAACAACAATTGGCACCTCAACTTGTGCCTCAACCTCTTGCTCAAGATCGTCTACTCCAACCATTTGTTCATTTTCTCCTTAAAGTACCTTCCCGCTTCGTGTTGTGATTGCCAGGCAATGAGAAGTTGGGCCACTCCCACTACCTTTTGGGTTTGCAATTGTGTCACTTGGGAGTGTACCTTTTAGCTTTGGATTATTCTCTCTTGACAAATCTCTCATTTGCATTTCTAGCTTTTGTATGGATGCGGTGTGTGACCCTAAAAGTTCGGCCATGATTTTCATTGAAGTGTCACTTCTTTCTTGGTTTTGCAATAGTATTTCAAGCATGTTCTCCAATTTGGACTCACTTGAAGAACCTTCCTTCCACTGCGAAGAGTTAGAGTATTGCCCCTTTGGCGGAACATAGGGGTTTGAACTCCGGTTTGCATAGTTGCTGTTGTTGCTCCAATTACCTTGACTTGATCCACCTTGATCATTACGCCATTGTTGATGGCCTTGCCCTTGCGGGTTAGGCCTCCATTGATTTTGTTGTCTATAACCACCTTGAGAATTATGGACATAGTTTTCTTCCTCGCAATCTTGATTCGGAAAGGGTTGCATATCTTCCACAACATTTACCTTCTTCGTTTGGTTTTCCGTGAACATCTTGGTTAACACATTAATGTTGGTGGAAATTCCGGCAATTACTTGGTTTCTCTCTTGATTCTCCTCAATCATGTTGGTCAGAGAGGGAGTATTGTATGTAATTCCACCTGTGGTATCTTTCGAGTGCCAAGCTTGATTGTGTTATGCCATCTTGTCGAGAATTTGTGTGATCCTTGTGAATGTTTTGTCCATAAAATATCCATTCGCCGTATTTTTGGTGATGGGTTGGTTCAACGGATCCAAACCCATGTAACTTCTCCAACAAGATTGTATCCGGAAAACCATGATTCAGCGACCTCACTAGGTATAGCTTGAAACGATCCCATGCCTCATGTAGGTGTTCCCTCGGTAGTTGCTTGAAGAAGAAAATTTTATCTCTGAGCTCAGACTTTTTGCTTTGTGGGAAACATTTGGCTAAGAAAGCACAGACGAGCTCAGGCCAAGAGTGAATGGAATGAGGTGGTAGATTTTGGATCCATTTTCTTGCCTCTCCAGCTAATGAGTACTTAAATACCCTCAGTCTTAGGGCATCATCTGTCATATTGTTCTGCGTCTGCATCACACACACACCTAAGAAGTTTCTAAGATGTTGTGTTGGATCATCATCAGTAGAATTTCTGAATAGTCCCTCTACCTTAAGCATTAGGATTAAACCATGTTCCACTTTGAAGGTAGACGCATGAACTCGCGTAGGGACAATGGAATTTGTATCCTTGATGTATTCCTCTATATCCGCAAAAGGATTCTCTTCTTCCTCATACTCGGTCATGTTTACCTAGCACACCAAGCAAAGCAAGCGAAGTGTGATGGAATAGAAAAAGACGTAAAGTAAAGCACACACTAATTAGTAATTCCAAAACTGTATTCCCTGGCAACGGCGCCAAAATTTGATACGCTCAAATTACACCTTAATAAATAGTGTAAAGTGGTTGATGTGAAATATAATAACCCAACTAGATTGGGGTCAAATCCCGCAGGTAATAGGTGTGAAAACATTACTTGAATAAAGTGAACTTGACTTAAATCGTAATTCTATTCGGTTAGCTAAAAAGAGAGTTGTAATTTTGTGTAGTAAAGAATACTATAATATTGTGAGATAGTAATTAATTTGATTAAATAAACCAAGGTTGTGTCCCCTTCAATGGAATGTAATTCTATCGGTGTTAATATGATATATTTCTTGTAAGGCCCCGAAAATTTTTGCTAAGTAATTTAGGATTTCGATGTGCCATGTAGGCTAATTATAACATTTTTGTGCTATAAATATGATATAAACAAATTGGATTTGGTAAATAAGTGTATAAGTCATAAAATAAGTATTGTGGGGTCCAAGGAGAGGCCTAATGTAGGGCCCCGGAAAAAAAAATTATTCACTATGTAATTTAAGGTTTTGTGGTGTCAAGGTAGGTAATACATTGTACTTCCAGAGTTTTGGGATTGAACGATGCGCTGAGGAGCTGAAAATTTTTCGTCGCAGCTAGACCAGGCGTTAGGTAGATAAAGCCCGGATAAAGCCAGGCCAGAACAGGCTTTAGGTAGATAAAGCCTGGATAAAGCCAGGTCCGAAATGTTGGACTATCTACTTTTTTTATCTTTATAACCCAACCCCAGACCCATATAAAACCCATTCCCCCTCATTTTTAACGACCATCTGATAATATAGAGAGAAGCAAGAGTCAGTTCTAGATAGAGAAAGTCCCCAACTTCATCAAATTGATCCTCCTTCATCACTCAAGCTTGGAACTAATCAAGTAGGACACAAAGTTCTTCACCATAAGAGGTAAGCTTCCACCCCATTACCCTTAATTCTTAGATTCTAGTTGAAATGAAACACACATAGGTTAGTTCTTGGAGATAGGGTTAAGAGTCTTGCATGCATGTATCAAATCTGCCATAATCTAGTAAAAGAGAGTAGATTAGAGTAATTCTTCACTGAAAAGGGATCATGCAATCTAAGGGAACACCTAGTGTTTGATAAAAAGCCCAAATGAGTTCAAGACATGTTCATGATTCCTAATTCTAGGTTTAAATGTGTTGCATTGCGAATTAGATTGAAGGTTCTAGAAGGTCCGACGATTTGAGATAGAAATTAAGGAAAAATCCCGAATCGAGGTATGTATGGCTAACTCTAATCCTCATAGGATAAACCCATTGTGCTCACTTTCTGGGTATGATTCTCTTGGTGGATATCTATGAAATTTATGTGTTCTATGTGCCTAATTGAGAAATTCTTGCTTCTATGTCATTCCATGCTAATACCATATCATTGTGCTACTTGAGTATATGAGTTGTGATCTTTATGTTACTTCTTCTACTATGTGTGCGATCCTTGCATATGATGGGTGTGGTAAATATGAAATATTGAAATGGTATGAAATATGAATCAAAAAGTTGTTATGATATGAAATATTGGTAAAGAGATGGTAATGATATGAAATACGAATCAAGAGGTTGAATTGATATGAGACATGAATTAATGGATTGGATTGTTATGGAATATGGATTAAAGGATGGATTGTTGTGAAATATGAATCAAAAGATTCTAATGATATGATATATGAATCAAAGAACAATATGTGTTGGGGATTAAAAAGGTTAAAAATGATGTAAGTGATCTAAAACACCCATAATTGTACCAGGAGAATGTCCTAGGGGTGAGAAGGCCTATCCGGTCTGGCTGGGATCGGACTCCATGCCGTACACATGGATGACTTAATATTGTGATATGATTATGATATGATGATGATTCTTTTCCTCACTGATTCAGTTGAGGTGGCCTATCCGATCGGGTAGAGATCGGACTCCACGTGTTGTGCACGAGCCATGGTGTTTGCCTAGCCGATTCGGGCAGAGATCGAACCCCGTGAGAATAAGCCACGGTGGTTATATGTGATGTGATTGAAATTCAGACCTCACCTAGGATGGCTTAGCCGATCGGGCAGAGATCGGACTCCGTTTGACAACGATACGGTGGATCAGTAATAATAATAACAAGATGAAATCTAAAAGAACATTAACCAAAAGATGGCAAACAGGATGGGGGATGTGGTAACTCTTGTTTGTGTTTTTCCTTGCTTCGGCGTATTGTTGTATGATGCCTCTATTTGTGTTGATTGTTGATATTTATCCTATCTAGAGTAGGTTTGTTCATACATACTAGTACTATTCAATGGTAATAACGTCCCTTTTGCCGGGGGCGCTATATCTTTATATGGATGTAGGTGGTTCTATAGCAGGTAGCTCCGATCGCCTATAGTGGTGCCTTCCCTCCATCTCTTCAGCAGTCCTGGTCAACCCCATTTCTTCTCGGGGCCGTGTGTAGTTCATGATTGACTCATTTAGTTTCTGTTGTCTTCTTTTGAGGTATTGTCGGGGCCTTGTTGCCGGCAAGTCTATGTATATTGCTTGTACTCTTAGAGGCTCCGTAGACATTATGTGGGTTGTATATATGTATTTTGGGTAGTTGTCATACTCGTTCGTAATCATGATCCCGTATCGTGAATGTTGTATTTTAGTATGTATATTTTTGGGAAGATTAAATGTTGAAAATGTTTAAAGAGGAAAATGGACTTTATAATGTGAACTCACGCTTTTGATTACCTTACGTTATTTCATATAAATAATGTACACTATAATCACGGGGAAATGCTTTGGGTAGGAAAGGCAATCCAGGTCCACTTGGCCGGGTTCATCCGGTTAGGCGCCGGTCTCGTCCCTCGATTTTGGGGCGTGACATTTCTAATATGAGGTCCTTTGATATGCAAATGATTTCTAAGTGACTACTCAATGTTTTTCAATAGTTGAGTAGTATTTTCTCTTTATGATTTTTCCAAATATAAAAGAGTTGCAATTAAGAATAACCAATTTATGCCAAATAGAATCCACTTATTCCTAAGCAATTCTATTAAACAAGGTTTAAAACCTTTGAGTTTTTGATATTCAATACTACCAAACCCTAGCCCACTTTTCTAAGTAAAGAAAGAGTAAAATGGAGTTTGTTAATGTTTGCAACCACCAACAATAAATGAAGCATGAGAAATGAATAAATAACCATTATATATATATATATATATATATATATATATATATATATATATATATATATATATATATATATATATATATATATATATATATATATATATATATATATATATATTGGTAAATAACCATTAACATTACACCCATTTAGGGTCCACAACCTTATTATTTAAGACTAGCCACTCATACTAAAATACAAAGATAAAACAATAATTAAAGTCATAATGCTTACAAAAGTGCAAGAATCTCTCTTCAAAAGCTTCCAAAATAATGGGGTAGTCAATGCCTTCAATGTAGCCTCTTTTTCAGACAAGATAACCCACAAAAATCCTAGTAAATCTATTTATAGTGGATTAATAGTCGGGGTCAATATTGGACAAAAGATGTCCCTGCAGAACACTTATGCGACCGCATACCGGTCGCAGATCACGTATGCGGTCCGCATAACTTCCTATTATATCACAGCACCTCAGTTCTCCAAACCCCAATAATTTGACCGCATCTCGATTATGCGGTCTGCATATCCATTATGCGACCACATTTTCCCTCGCAGAAGTGCTTCTCAGCTTTCTTGATTGCAATTATGCGGTCATTATGCGGTCTGCATAAGTGTTATGCGACCGCATAATGGACCGCATTTTCTTCTCTTCAGTTGACCATGAGTCTGCTTCAGTTTGCGGTGATTATGCGGTCCACATATGACTTCTGCGATTACATACCTGCAACATTCTTGCCCTTTTGTGGATTTTTGACTTCTTTTCCATGTGTTTAGGTCCTCAAGCCTCATGCACTACAAAACACCAAAACTTCATAAGAATTAACTAAAAATGCATTGAAAGACGAACTAAAGTCTATGTAACTGGTATCAAAAGTGCCGAAATTCTACGGCACATCAGTAATGTTTCTAATGACTTAACATAGAATCAAATGTAGTTATAGGGTATTCATTTTTTAGAGGTCTGAATGGAGCCTTACTTTGATACAATTTTGTTTGCTCGAGGCTTTTGAAAACTCGATGTTAACGTAGGTTTTTTCAATATGCTTAAGTGATTTGAGACGATGCTTTTGACGAGGGTAACCTTTTAGCAAGTTTCAAATTTTATAAAAGCCTTACTTTCAAATTACGAGCTTCAAATGTTTCCGAGCCATTTTTAGGGTGGTCGTAGACTTTTGTATTTAGGCACTGCCTAATAGGTTTGGTGCCTCCGGGATTTAGTAGCCCAAGTTGTCCAAACTTTTTTCGGACGACAATCCAAAAGTAGGGGTAGCCCTTGGGCTCGATAGTTCCTGAATAGCAGTAGCCTTGGGATCGATAGTCCCCGAATAGGGGTAGCCCGTGGGCTCTTTGGATCCAAAATTTAAGAGGCAAGAAAATGTGTAATAGCAAGACCGAACTTTCTTTCATTTCTATTGTAAAGTACACGATCGAAAACACGCAAAATCTTATATCATGGCTAAAGTGGACTATGTGGGCACGGTTCACACGACCATTTGGCCCTTACAATGAATCCTAACCATCAAGCCTTAGCTTCTAACATACAAAGTGAACGCCCATTGAACATACAAATTAATATGAGGGTAATGGCCCCCAGTATTCGAGGTCGATCTTGAGAGTGCTCGGATAATTTTGATTCAAAATGAACGCCCATTGACTCCGGTTTGAGACCGGCCTTCGAATCTAAGTTAGCACGTTTTACTGTTGCCTCGCTAAAAATATTTTCGAATAACCCATTTCGGGACAAAAACGGTTCAAGGGAAAAAGAGTATAACGCGTGCTTTCACAACTAACATCCATATCCATTCTTGATCTTTTACCTGCAAATGTTAGTCTGATTTGTAACATGTTTAAAGAGTAACTAAGTTCGTACCTTAGCAGTAGTACCGCTTCAAGTGTGCCACGTTCCTGTAGTTCGGTAATTGCACACCATTTCCTGCTTCGAGTTTGTATGAGCCTTTGCCGCTAATTCCGACGACTCGATATGGTCCTTCCCAATTTGGTCCTAGCTTCCCCTCGTTCGGGTTCCGGGTGTGCAATGTTACCTTTCTCAACACCAAGTCCTTGATCTTAAAGTGTCAAAGGTTGGATCTTCAGTTGTAGTATCTTTTTATTTTCTATTTATGGGCGGCCAACCAGACTAGGGAGGCCTCCCGCCTTTCATCCAATAGATTGCCTAATTACACTCCCCGAAGGTAGTTTCAACACGATGCCGAGTCCAGACCCCTTTGCATTAGAGGCACCATCCGTAAAAAGGGTCCAGATTCTTGAGGCAGTCCCTGAGGTTAACAATAATTCTCTTTAAACTTCGGTATCAAGGA
Organism: Nicotiana knightiana; assembly: GCA_005239525.1. Taxonomy (NCBI): domain Eukaryota; kingdom Viridiplantae; phylum Streptophyta; class Magnoliopsida; order Solanales; family Solanaceae; genus Nicotiana; species Nicotiana knightiana. The sequence goes on along the minus strand of ML430430.1, from coordinate 21,616 downwards.
CGACGTAAAAAGGCCACGAAGTCTACCAAAATTTGAGATTTGATGGCGGTTCAAGGTCGATACTCAATATCGTACCCGCTGATTTTGACTGCCCAATTGGCCAACCGGCCCAAGATCTCGGGTTTTTGCATGATGTTCCTAAGTGGGTAAGATGTTACGACACATATGGGGTGACATTGAAAGTACAATTTTAATTTTTGGGAGGCGCTTAGCAGAGCGACCACCTATTTTTCCAGGTGCGGGTACCTTGTTTCGGTCTTGTCTAGAGTTCTACTGACATAGTAAATTGGAAATTGTGTACCTTCTTCTTCCCGAACTAAGACTCCACTTATCGCCACCTCGGATACCGCTAAGTAAAGGTACAACTGCTCATCCGCCTTCGGAGTGTGGAGCAAGGGTGGACTCGAAAGGTACCGCTTGAGTTCTTCTAAATCTTGTTGGTATTTCGGGGTCTAGGAAAAATTATTCTTCTTCTTCAATAGTGATAAGAACCGATGGATTTTTTCGAGGACGTTGATATGAATCGTCCCAGGGTGGTTATACGCCCGGTTAGCCACTGAACGGCCTTAACGTATCCACCACGGTGATGTATTATATGACATTGCATTTGTCGGGGTTGATCTTGATCCCTCGATTGGATACCATGAATCCGAGGAATTTTCTAGATTCGACCCCGAATATGCACTTTTTCGGGTTCAGCTTCATATTGTATTTCTTCAATATGTCACAATTTTCTTGCAAATGTTTCAAATGGTCCTCTGCTCGCAGGGACTTGACTAACATGTCGTCAATATAAACTTCCATTGATTTTCCTATATGTTCGGCGAACATCCGATTTACTAGGAATTGATAGGTGGAACCAGCGTTCTTCAATCCAAATGGTATTTCGTTATAACAATAAGTGCCGAATTTAGTGATAAAGGGAGTCTTTTCTTGATCATTTGGGTCCATCCGAATCTGGTTGTACCCAGAATAGGCATAGAGAAAACTGAGTATCGCGTGCCCGGTCGTCATGTGGATCATCCGATCGATGTTAGGTAAAGAAAAAGAATCCTTTGGGCATGCCTTGTTCAGATCTTTACAATCGACACACATTCTTAGTTTATTTCCTTTCATAGGTACTATTACTACGTTAACTAACCAGTCCGGGTACTTAACTTCCCAAATGGACCCTATTTTAAGGAGTTTAGATACCTTGTCCTTGATAAATGTATGCTTGACTTCAGATTGTGGTCTTCTCTTTTATTTAACCGGGAGTAACTTAGGATCCAAACTCAGGTTATGAGTGGTCACCTCCGGCGGAATCCCTGTCATGTCAAGATGGGACCAAGCGAAACAAGCTATGTTAGTTATAAGAAATTTAATGAGTTTTTTCCTGAGCTCAGGATTTAACCTCGTGCCCAAGTATGCCTTATGATCGGTTAGGTGTTCGATCAACATGACTTGTTCCAGCTCTTCGACTGTCGACTTGGTGGCATCAGAATCATCAGGAGCTATAAACGACCTAGGAACTCCGTAACCATCCTCCTCGTCTACTCCTCATCCTTACGGTTCCGTCAGGACTGGTATCACTTATTGCTATTTTATTTCTTCCTTTCTGGTTAGATCTGTGTTCTTCGATGTCGAGATCACGGGCACCGGGATCACCTTATTGACTGTGAACATTTCCTTTGCGGCTGGCTACTCTCCGTAGACCGTCTTGACTCCTCCCGGTGTAGGTAACTTGGGTGCCTGGTGTAAAGTTAAGGGTACCTCCCTCATGTTATGAACCCATGGCCTCCTGAATAGGGCGTTGTACCTCATTTCTCTTTCAATCACGTAGAATTTTGGTGTCTTGGGTCATCCCGCCGGTGTTCATTGTTAGGGTTATTTCTCCTTTAGTAGTATTGTATGCCATGTTAAATCTGTTCAACACCCGGACTGCCGGCACTATTTGGTCTTGTAACCCTAACTGCTCTACGGCCATCGATCTGATGATGTTATATGAACTGCCTGGATCAATCAGCATATGTTTAACTCGAGATTTGTTGATAAGTACGGATATCACTAGTGCATAATTATGAGGTTGTGTGATTCCCTCGGCTTTCTCATCGCTGAATAAAATGGTTCCCTCCAGGACGTAGTCTCGGGTGCATTTTTCCCTCTTGATGGATATTTTGGTGCGCTTTATTATTGGCCCCTGGGGGACATCAACCCCTCCAATGATCATGTTGATGACGTGTTGAGGTTCTTCTTGTTCGGTATGTTTATTGTAGTCCCTGTTCCTAAAGTGGTTTTGGCTCGATCACTAAGAAATTCTCATACCCATTATTAAACAACGTGGCAACTTCTTCTCTCAATTGTCGGCGGTCCTCGGTCCTGTGGCCATGAGTGCCATGATATGTACACATTAGGTTAGGATCATTCTAGGTAGGGTCGGACTGCAATGGTCGATGCCACTTAGTTTTCTTGATGTGACCAATGGCTGATACGATGTTGGTTGCATCGACATTGAAGTTATACTCTGATAATCTTGGTGCTTCCCTTCCCACGAGCGACTTGTCGTAACCATTTTTTCTCATCATACCTCGGCTATTGGACCCTCGATCGCTTCTCTTTTTGTTCCTTGTAGAATTGCGGCCAGTCCCGTTTCCCCTTCGATCTGTGTTGCATGTTTATACTTATCTCAGACCGGCCTTGATTTAAGATCAACGACTCTTCTAGACCTGTCGTTGGTTATGGTGGGATAAACAGACCAAGAAGGGGCTCCGATTTGGTCGTCCTCGACTCTGATTTTTGGCTGGTACTTGTTGTGGACGTCGACCCAAGTTACCGCCAAGTACTCTACCAAATTTTGTTTCAGCTGTTGCGAGCCCAAGGAGCTTCGGGGGTTAAGTCCTTGAGTGAATGCCTGAACGACCCAATCGTCCACAACCGAAGGCAAGTCCATCTGTTCCATATGAAATCTTGACACAAACTCCGTGAGCATCTCATTATCTCTTTGCTTAACCTTGAAAAGGTCCGATTCTCTTGTCTTGACCTTGATGGCCCCGAGATGAGCCTTTACAAAAGCATCCGCGAGCATAGCGAACAAATAAATGGAAGGGGTCAAGTTGTGGTGCCATATAATTGCTCCTTTTGACAGAGTTTTCCCGAACTTCTTTAATAAAACTAACTCGATTACATCGTCTTCCAAATCATTAACTTTGATGGAACATGTGTAGGAGGTCACATGTTTATTTGGATCCGAGGTTCCATTATATTTTGGAATATTGGGCATACAAAACCTCTTCGGGATTGGCTTCGGTGCTGTGCTTGGAGGAAATGGCTTTTCGACAAATTGTTTTGGAGTCTAGGCCTTTCAATATTGGGGGTGCTCCTAGGATTTGATCGACCTAGGATTTATATGTCTCCACCTTCTTATCATTTTCCTCAATTTTCTTTTCACCTGATTCCACCCGTTTCGTTAATGCTTTGAGAATTTTCATTACTTCGGGGCTGACACCGAACTTAGCTTCACCCGGTCTTCTGGTGATCTGCTCATTTCTTGGGGTGTTTTCCCGGGATGGTTCGGGCTCAACTCTGTTGGGGTTGCGACATTGATTTTGCAGATGTTCTATCGCTGCTTGTTGAGCCTGCAACATTTCAAAGATAATCATAGACTGACCCCGTCGACTTCGCCTTCGGGAGCTTCTCGAGCCGCTGGTCTGGCTTCTCCACGAACGCTGTTCTCGGGGGCGGTAGGCAGGTTGGCATCGATGGTCACCTGTGAGTTAGCATCAACTGGACCTGCGACTGGGACTCCTTTGGGATCAGCATGGGGAACCTCATTGCCAGGTACCAGATTGTTATTCTCGCCATGATGGCCAGACTCAGCCTCAACGTTCAAGTGAGCAGATTGGGAATTTGACATTTTTAAACTGACCTGAAATTGAGACCTTAAAGAACAAATATAAAATAGAGTGTGTTATGGAGATTTGTATCAAACCACCACTATTATCTTTAGCCCCGCGGTGGGTGCCCAACTATTTACCCTTAAAACGGATAACAATTAAATTTGTATGTGGTTTTAAGGATATGTAGATTGATTCAAAACAACCAAACATGCATGTTAGATAAACGAATTAAAGATAAAACAAATAATCAAACCAGTTGAGACGTTGAGTCCGAACTCGGATTTAAGCTTAACAAGAGTTATGCCCTCTATCGGGCCCTCGATTTGAAGCCAAATGTATATGGAGAACTATGATTAAATTAAGAACCTTTCAGTAGCTACAAAAGCAGAGATATAAATTTTGTATTTCCTTGATATGTGTGTTACAATGTGTTTATTAAATAAGAAACTTTTCTTTTATATAGTAGGGGAGTTTTACCCCTAGTAATATTCTGAAAAAGATAAAAATCCTCATTGTACATCAATCACTAATATGCTACCGAAATCGGGCGAAATCTGTGCTGTGATATCCGGTTGGGTGGGGATATCACGGCCTCTGTTAGTCGTGTTCAACCGTTTGTAGTGATTTTCGAGGACTTAGAGTTCTTTGGGGTTTAGGGGCGTTGTCTTGTCAGGCCCGGTGGCGAGCACCCCGTTCAGCTCGATTCAAAGAGTTATTAGACTCAATCTCTATCTCATACATTTATACTTTTTACTTCGTTTGACTCACCGATAACTCGGGGTGTGTTTTTTAGAACATGCGCAGCGGAATCAAGCTTACAATCCAAGCATCAAAACATGTAAACTAGACAATGATATAATTACTGGATTAGAAGCACTAACCTCTTGAAATCGTTGCACAAATCGTCCACACATCAAGAATCTGGGGCTGTAGTCTTCTGTTATGGTCCTAGTAAGACCTTGGACGAATTTGCTTTTGGGTGGGCAAGAACAATACAACTATAAAAGGTGAGTTATTGAGTGAAAATCGTCTTCCTTAAGTAGACATGTTTTTAGCCAAAAATAAGGCTCTCAAAAATGTGTAGGATTCTACTTGCAAGTAGAAACCTACTCTAACTCTACCGGATGACTTTTCTCCCAAGTCACTTTTTATTCAAGTCAGTCCAGGTTTTTACTAAGCATAGCAAGGACCACGGAAATAATAAGAGGCGACAAATTATAGTATTAATTCGAAATTTTGTATGAATTAAGTCTTACTATAATTAATTACAGTTTATTCCATTAAAAACTGCAATTGAACTCCTCAATATGAATTTCGAAAATTCACTAACACTTATTTTAACTCCCCATATTAAGATCCCAAATACAATTTAATTAAATTAAATCACTGAAAATTTAATTTAATCAACTAATTAAATCCTTTATAATTCCGCTTAAACTATTTCATGTGATGGATACAAAATTCACCGGTTGGGTTTTCACATGAAAACTTATAAGCTTACATAAACGGGTATCATCAAACTCAAAATCGAGTCATGGATTCTATCAACTAATTATTATTTCATAAATGTTATTCGTTATTGCCCAATATGTTAGGCATACACTAACTCTGAATAGAGTTGTACCTTTTGATAAATCAAAACAATAAACAAATCACTAACTCTGAATAGAGTTGTACCTTTTGATAAATCAAAACAATAAACAAATCACTAACTCTGAATAGAGTTGTACCTTTTGATAAATCAAAACAATAAACAAATCACATTGATCATAATAATTATATCAAAATTAGTAGTATAAGCTCATTTAATGAATTAGAGGAAATATTTTATATATATTTAGTACAAAAATATCTTTTCTCTACTTGGTCCGTTCAATATACACTAAGTATACTAGCACAAGACGTCGGAGTAAAACCACTCCAATAATCACGACAAATTATACTATAATCTTGTACTACAATCATCAAGATATTTTGTCCAATAATATCTTCGATTGTGAACATAGTTTATTAATTATGTGAACCGACAATCTAATCTTATGTACATGAGTTAAGACTCCATACACTGAATAGTCTACTACATAACTAAAACGACACACATGTAACAAATGATCTATTTAAAAAGGTACTTTATTGAATTGAATAAATTAAATAAACAATTGTTCCATAAACAATAAAACAAAATACTATGTCTAAACCGAATGGTTAATAGTATATCCCAAAAATATCCCACTTAGATTCATAACCATGCGTCTACTACTCTAATACCCATTCCTTCTACATGGCAAGCTCTTTATAAACGGGTCTGCAAAATTGTCCTCTGACGCAATCTTCAACACTCTTGCATCACCTCTCTGAGTTATGTTCCGAATTAAGTGATATTTACGCTCAATATGCTTACTCATTTTTATGGCTTCTTGGTTCCTTCGAGTTTGCAACTGCACCACTATTGTCACAATAAAGTACAATCGGTATTTGAACCGAAGGAACTACATTAAGCTCTTTTAGAAAGTTCCCGAGCCAAACAGCCTCTTTAGCTACCTCAGATGCAGCCACATATTCAGCTTCCATGGAGGAATTAGAAACACATGATTGCTTGATGCTCCTCCAACTTGTGGCTCCACCTCCTAGGGTAAAAACATATCCTGAGGTAGATTTTCTAGAATCTCTATCTGACTGGAAATCTGAATCAGTATAGCTAATGGGTGAAAGATCACCTGAGTGATAAACCAACATATAATCCCTAGTCCTTTTCAAGTACTTGATTATATGTTTAACGATAGTCCAGTGTTCTCCTCCAGGGTTAGACTGAAATCTACTAACCATTCCAATACCAAAGCAGATATCAGGTCTAGTACATAGCATGCCATACATGAGACTCCCTACAGCAGAAGCATAAGGGACCGCCTTCATCTTTTCTATCTCATCAGTTATTTTTGGGGACTGAACTTTTGACAGAGAGATTCCATGTCTATAAGGGAGAAAGCCTTTCTTGAAATCTTGCATGCTAAACCTCGTGAGAATAGTATCAATATATAAAGTGCTTGGGATAAGCCTAATATCCTTTGCTTGCGATCTCGCATAAGCTTGATCCTAAGGATATGTGCCGCCTATCCCAAGTCTTTCATATCGAAACGTGAGGACAACCATTCCTTTACTGAATTCAACATGCTCACATTATTTCCTATGAGCAAAATATCATCCATGTAAAAAACCAAAAATGTAACTTTATCTCCACCCCACTTCTTATAGACACAAGACTCATTTTCACATTGATCAAAATCGAAGGTTTTAATCTATGCGTCAAAACAAGTATTCCATGCTCTAGAAGATTTTTTCAATCCATAAATGGATTTCTTTAATTTACACAACATGTGCTCATTGCCACTTTTTATGAAACCAACTGGTTGTGCCATATAGATGCACTCATCAAGACTTACATTAAGAAAAGTGTTCTTGACATCCATTTGCCAAACCTCATAATCGTAATGAGCAGCAATGGATAAGAGAATCCTAATGGATTTAAGCATGGCTACTGGCGAAAAAGGTTTCCTCATAACCGATCCCTTCTTTTTGAGTAAATCCTTTTGCGACAAGCCTAGATTTAAAAGTTTGCACTTTTCCATCCACTCATATCTTTTTCTTATAGATCCATCTACAACTAATGGATTTGACTCTAGTAGGTGGTTCTACAAGATCCCAGACTTGGTTGGAGTACATGGACTCTATTTCGGATTTCATTGCAGCAACTCATGTATCAGCATATGTATCCTGTAGTGATTCATCATAATTAATAGGTTCTGTGTTAGGCTCTTCAGGTATTCTATCATAAGATTCTCTCAAGAGCGCAAAACCGAGAGGTTTTCTAATAATTCTCCCACTACGACTAGTTACTACATGTGCAGTATTTTATTGTTAAATCACAACATCATTTTCTGAAACTCAAGCATCAATGTTATCCTCTACACCTTGCGGTGCTGGGATATCATTAAATTCTTTCTGGAGTGCAGGCTGCAGAACAATTTTAGGTTGCTCAACAATATGAGGTTGCTCAACATTGCTCCAACTACTTTGGGGTATTGAGATGTCAGGCAATTGCTCTTGTGCATTCTGCTGCCTATTGACATTTCTCCCACTACGATAATTTAGTGGTATATCAATACTGGCTTCCGGGATACATTCCATAGATGAGTCATTAGTTACTCTGTTACTTAATTCATGTAAACCTAGTTTACTTCTAGGAATATGGTTCATTAAATAGTCCTTTTCTAAAAATCTGGCATTTTGTCGTAATAATTACCTTCTTTTATTTAGGAAAATAAAATAAACCTCCTTTAGTTCCTTTTGGATATCCAATAAAAATGCATACTTAAGTCCTCGATTCCAATTTATCCGCTTTCCTTTTTAGCACATGTGCTGGACAACCCCAAATCCGAATGTGCCGTAAACTTGGCTTGCGCCCAATCCACAATTCTATTGGATTTGAAGGTACTGACTTTGAAGGAACCAAATTTAGAATGTAATTTGTTGTTTCTAAAGCATATCCCCAAAAGGAAGAAGGCAAATCTGAATAACTTAACATTTATCTAACCATTTTCATAAGGGTCCTATTTCTTCTTTCTACCACACCATTTTGTTGTGGTGTTCCTGGAGAAGATAATTGAGATGTAATTCCAAAATCTTCTACGTATTTAATGGATTCTGCAGAAAGGTATTCACCACCACGATCAGATCGCAATGTTTTGATATATTTATCATGTCGTTTCTCCGTTTCCGTCTTAAATTCTTTAAATTTCTCAAAGCATTCAGACTTACGGGGCAACAGATAAATGTATCCATATTTTGAGTAATCATCTGTGAAAGTCACAAAATACTCAAAACCACCTCTTGCTTGTATATTCATAGGGCCACACAAATCAAAGTGAATTAATTCTAACTTATCGCTGGCTCTATTTCCTTTTGAGAGAAAATGTCTTTTGGTCATTTTACCTTCTAAACAGGATTCACATGTTGGCAATGAATTCAAAGGTACATCAGAGACCAATCTCGAAATCCTATTTAGATTTATATGACCTATACGTAAGTGCCACAAATAAGTTTGGCTCAATTCATAAATACGTTTTATTTTATATGGCAGATTAGTGATATTTAATTCTTTTGGTTGTTGTAGCACATGAGGAGATATATCAAGAATAAAAAGGTCGTGTACTCTAGCAGCAGTGTAGATAAAACATTTATTAAACTTAATAATAGCAGATTTATTAGCAAAATAAATATTATAACCAGCATCCATTATTTTCGAAACCGAAATCAAATTCCTTCTAATAGAAGGTACATAGAGAACATCTTTCAAAACTAAAACTCTATCACTACTAAACGAAACTCTAATATCTCCTAATGCTAAAGTTGGTGTTGGCTCGCCATTGACTTGAAAAGCGCAAACTTCATTCTCACTTAGCCGTCGCGTTTCCTGAAACCCCTACAAAGTAGTACAGATATGATTAATGGCTCCTGAATCTACACACCAAAACATGGCAGAGACAACCGCTAAACAAATGATATTTAAATTTGAATTACCTTGATTATTCAACTTTGCCAAATAGGCAGGGCATTGCTTTTTGTGATTCCCACGTTGCTTGCAATGATAACACTTTCCTTTGGGCTTTGTCACACTAGCCGCACCTCTAGGTGCCAAAACCTTTTGAGCCTTCTTCTTTTTCTTACCGCCTTTAGACTTAGAAACCGAAGCTTTCTCAACATTGAGTGCCATAACTGGAGCTTGCTATTTGATAACAGATTATGCCACTTGCAGCTCATTCAACAATTTTGCCAGTGACAAATCCATTTTGTTCATATTATAGTTCAAGAAAAATTGTTGAAAATTCTCAGGCAGAGTTTGCGGGACCATCTCAACTTGAGATTCCTTATCAATCACGGCTCCAAGGACCTCTAGTTCATTCAGAAAACTCATCATCTTCAGAACATGGTCCCTGGCCGATGATCCTTCAACCATCTTGGTGTTCAAAAGCGCTTTCATAACTGTCTTCTTAGACGCACGATTTAGCTCACCGAACATCTCTTTGAGACTTTCGATCATGTCATAAGCAGACCCCATAGACCGATGCTGATGTTGCAAAATATTTTCCATAGAGGCAAGAATGTAACATCACGCCATCTCATCAGCCTTGACCCATTTTTCATAGGCCTTAACCTAATCATCAGTAGCATTTTCAGGTTTTTCTGGGCACTCCTCAGTGATTACAAATTTGTAACCATCAGCAGTTAGGACAATATCAAGGTTCTTTTTCCAGTCAACATGATTTGGTCCTTCTAACTTATTTTGGTTCAAAATTGAGGTAAGCGGGTTGAATGAAGACATGGATAATCTGAAAGATATTCACATTAAATAGATTATTAGTTATGTATTTGGAATAATTAAATTCAAAACAACAAATTACACATATAACCATGCTCATTGAACAGTTAGATTCATTAGGAAAACTTAACTATTCATGCAAAATATATGAGTTATAAGATATTTACTGTATGCGGCTAAAATCGGAGAGCCCGATTTCATGACAACTTCGATGAAAATGAAGGGTCGAAGGCCCGAGCTTGGCATTTAGGGGCACATCAAGGGTCCTCAACCTCGAGGCAGTACAAACCAAGGGTCAACATGAAAAGGCGGGAAATCCGCGAGGGGCACGCGGATAAAGCTGACAAAGTACACAAGATAATACACGTCCGTACTGTGGCATTAAATGGTTATACCAGCCATCTTTCTTTACATTAAATAGTTGTACCAGCTGTATCTCTTTGTAATGATTACACATGTACTATGTTAAGATTCCTCTTCTTATATAAAGGGGACCCTTGTCACTTTGTAACCCATATGATATTCAAGACAAGAACGACAACATTCTCTGCTATCTAACAAAAACATTCTCAACAATTGTCTCATTAAATTATTGCTTCTCATTTATTGTGTTCTAGAGTTATTCTTCATTTATTGCTTATTATTGATCATAAATAGGCCAAACTTAAGGCATTCAACATTGTTATACCATTACCGATATACCCCAATCAAGCTTCTCGAGCTCGACCTCGAGGCCTACCCGACCACCATCGAGATTGGCCTCTTCGATACCTGGTTTTCCTAATCTGGTTCTTTTCACACTTATTTCATTTTTCTTGCGTCATACTCAGCGTCTATTTTCTAAAAACCGGTATTAAAATAGATCACATATTTTTAGAACCACATAATCAAATATAATTGTAATTAATATTTTTACGGTAAATAGTTTGGCGCCCACCGTGGGGCTAAAAATAATAGTGATTATTTTAGTGCTGGTTTTTCAAAAACACAAGTGATTCTTCACACTTTTTCTTGCCCAAGAATCTCCAATTTCAGGTCAAAAAATGTCTAACTCAGTAAACGTACATGAAAACAACGTTCCTGAGGACCACGGAGAGAACGGCGCAGCTGCCTCAGGTGTCGGTATGCCACCGTAAAACCCTGAAGGGGCACCGGTGCAAATTCCTGTTGATGAAGGTTCACGCAACGCCCAACATGTCGATGTGAACTCTCATATAGACGGAAGCGTTTGTGAAGGAGACCAGCGTGAAGCACAAGGAGCCCCTGCTCAAAGGGAAAGGGAAGTTAGCCTTCATGTTATTTTTGAAATATTGTAGGCACAACAAGTGGCTATTGCTCAGTTACAAAGCCATCAGAGAACCCCGAGCACAGCACCACCAGAAACGGCTCCCCGAGTCGAATAAGCACCGGAAAGATCGAGCGATAATGGGTCGGCAGTCGACCCCGCCATTATGAAAATGCTCGAAGACCTCACTAAAAGGATTGAATCGGGCGAGAAGAAGATAGAGGCTAACGACAAGAAAGTGGAGATCTACAACTCGAGGGTTGATCAAATCCCAGGGAACCCCCAATATTAAAGGGTGTAGACTCAAAAAAGTTCGTACAGAAGCCATTTCCGTCAAATGCAGCTCGATGCCCATCCCTAAGAAATTCAAAATTCTCGATCTCCCGAAGTACAGCAGAATTTCGGACCCTAATGATGACATCATTGCTTACACTTGTGCCGTGAAAGGGAATGACCTGAGGGACGAAGAGATTGAATATGTTCTATTGAAAAAATTCGGAGAAACACTATCCAAAGGGGTTGATATAGTACCATAACCTGCCCCCGAACTCGATAGATTCATTTGTCATGATGGAGGACTCCTTTGTAAAAGCACATGTTGGTGCCATCAAGGTCGCTACAAGAAAATCTGACGTTTTCAAAATCAGGCAAAGGGAGAATGAAATGTTAAGGGAATTTGTGTCCCGCTTTCAAATAGAGCGAATGGAATTACCATCGGTATCCGATGATTGGGAGGTGCAAGCCTTCAATCAGGGTCTGAATGAGTGAAGCTCAATAGCTTCGAAACAGTTGAAGTAGAATTTAATCGAGTACCCCGTCGTAGTTTGGGTGGATGTACACAACAGGTACCAGTCAAAGATCAGGGTCGAGGACGACCAATTGGAAGCCCCCTGGGGCTCGGTGTATCCTAGAAGAGTCTTAGCAAAGGAGTCGAGGCTCCCAAAAAGAGAGTCAAGGCCAAACAAAGAAAGATATGAATTGTACGTAGGACATCGGAGAAACATCCTGAGGCGTAACATACCTCGAAATGACCAAAGGATGTACCGAGGATAGAATCCTTGGGGACTCGTGAGCAAAGCAGGATTCGACAGGCATGCAGGGCCAGTAGAGCTACCCTGGGTGTCTGAGTACAACTTCTAAAATTGATGTTTCGGACATCGTATCGGCTATTAGAAAGATCAGGGACTCCAGGTGGCCGAGACCCGTGCTATCAGATCCTTCACAAAGGAACCCCAACTTGATATGAGAATTTCACGACACCCACGAGAATAGGAACGAAGATTGCAGATAGCTTCGAGAAGAGGTGGCCCGACTAATCAGCAAAGGGTACCTTCAAGAGTTCCTCAGCGACCGAGCCAAAAATCAATTTCGGGAAAGAGAGGCAAATAAGAAAAAAGAAACATAAGAACCACGACATGTCATCCACATGATTATTGGTGGGGTCGACGTCCCTCAGGGACCCGTTTTTAAGTAAACAAAAGTATCTATCAACAGGGAAAAGCGAACTCGGAGCTACATACCTGAAGACGCCCTTTGATTCAGCGAAGAGGACATCGATACCTTGTCTCAACCTCACAATGACGCACTGGTAATTTCTTTTCTTTTTAATAAATTTCAAATTAAACGTGTGCTCGTGGATCCAGGTAACTCGGACAACATAATTCGGTCGAGGGTGGTAGAGAAACTTGGGTTTCTCGACCAGGTCATACCCGCCTCTCGAGTCCTCAATGGATTCAACATGGCAAGCGAAACAACAAAAGGAGAAATCATCCTCCCGGTCAACGTAGCCGGCACAATTCAGGATACCAAGTTTCATGTCATCGAAGGTGACATGAGGTACAATGCATTGCTTGGAAGGCCATGGATCCACAATATGAGGGCGGTACCGTCAACCCTTCACCAAATGATGAAGTTCCCTACGAAGGATGGAGTAAAAATAGTATACGGAGAGCAGCACGCAGCAAGAGAAATGTTTGTAGTGCACGATGTGGCACCGACATCTTTTAAATCGAAGGAGCCAAAAAACAAGCAAACAGCCGAGTAATAATCACAAAACTACATCTTCATAGGAACAAACAAAGGACTGTGCCGCGTCCTCGGAACTGATAACCAAAGTGTATCAAGGCTCGAGTGCCATTGCAGCTAAGGTACAACCCTATACCTTTTCCTTTCACACTATACGCTAACCTACGTGCAGGTGTTAAATTGAAAGGAGTAAAAGCATACCCCAGCTCTAAGGCCTTATGTTTGAAATCATGCATTGCACTCTTTTTCCCTCACACCGGATTTTATCCCAAAAGGGTTTTACGGGCGAGGTTTTTAACGAGGCAACATCCATATACTACCTAAGGAGAACTCACAAAGCATTCAAGGCTTATCTTCGATCGACCTCGAATACTGAGGGGCATCCCCCCAGGAAATCACTAAAATATACCAAAGAGGGTCTCGACAGGAAAATGATGTATCGAACCAAACGGTCGAATGAACCGTGTCCACATAGAATAATCGAACTATCGATAGAAAAAACTTGTATACTTGTACCAAGTAATCAGAGAAGTACCTTCTGTCAAAATATTTTTCACATCAAAGAAGTTTGTCGTTTTTACAAGAGACGGCCCCAGGTCCAAAAATTTATCAAGCACACAGGAACTGTCCTCAACAGTCACTCCATCGAGTCGCCAATAATTCGAAGTCGTAAGACCTCAGGTCAGGTAAATTCGAACTCACAAGCCCTCCACAAGGCAACACCAACAGTGTAAGCCCTCCTCGAGGCAACATTTAATTCTGACTCGGGGACTGCCCCCGATAGTCAGCTCATCAGGTTATCAAATTCGAAGCCGTAAGACCTCAGGGCAGGGAACTTCGAGCTCGTAAGCCCTCCATGAGGCAACGTCTATGAGATTGTAAGAAAGGTTGTACCAACCTAAAGCGTAAGAGCCCAAGTTTTCGGCTACACTAAAGGTTGTACCAACCCAAAATATAAATGCCATATCAAAGTCAAGGCTATATATCGAACTTGTAAGACCCAAAAGGCATATTCTCGATATAGACGTCACGGCTATCTCACTAGGGGACTAAAACTCTACGGCCAAACACAAATTACCACCTTCATAAGGCTCTGTCCAAACTAACGCAACTCGGAGACGTCACACTGTTGCCATAAAACCACAGTCCTCTATTTACTTCGAAAAACTTCGAAAAGAACCGGTTAAAGGTTTTGCCAACCTAAAGCGTAAGAGCCCTAGTCGCTCGCTACATTAAAGGTTGTACTAAACTAAAGCTTAAGAGCTCAAGTCGCCAGCTAGTCATATCGAGCTTACACGTAAGAGCCCAAGTCACCAGTTGCGGGTCATACCGACACAAAGCGCCTCAGGGCCAATTTGAAAACCTGAGGGCCGTTGAGTTCGAGTCGAAACCCGACTCGGAGACTAAGCCCGACACGTTTAACTAAAGAGCCTCAGAGCCAAAAAAACATAAGATCCCAAGTCGCCCGCTACATTAAAGGTTGTACCAACCTAAAGCGTAAGAGCCCAAGTCACCAGCTAGTCGTATCGACCTTACGCGTAAGAGCCCAAGTCGCCAGCTATAGGTCATATCGACACAAAGCACCTCAGGACCAATTTGAAAACCTGAGGGTTGTTTAGCTCGAGTCGAATCCCGACTCGGAGACTAAGACCGACACGGTTAACTAAAGCGCCTCAAGGCCAAAGAAGCGCAAGAGCCCAAGTCACCCGCTACACTAAATTTCATATCGACCTTACGTGTAAGAGCCCGAGTCACCAGCTACAGGTCATACTGACACAAAGCGCCTCAAGGCTAATTGGAAAACATGAGGGCCGTTGAGCTCGATTCGAAACCCCACTCGGAGACTAAGCCCGACATGGTTAACTAAAGCGCCTCACGGCCAAAAAAGCGTAAGATCCCGACGCCCGCTAGATTAAAAGTTGTATCGACCTTAGGCGTAAGAGCCCGAGTCGCCAGCTACAAGTCATACCGACATAAAGCGCCTCGGGGCCAATTTGAAACCTGAGGGCTATTGAGCTCGAGTCAAAATCTGACTCGGAGACTATGCTCGATATGGTTAACTAAAGCACCTCAGGGCCAAAAAAGCATAAGATCCCGAGTCGCCCGCTACATTAAAAGTCGTATCGACCTTGCGCGTAAGAGCCCGAGTCGCCAGCTACAAGTCATACCTACACAAAGCGCCACGAAGCCAATTTGAAAACCTGAGGGTCGTTGAGCTCAAGTTGAAACCCGACTCGGAGACAAGCCCGATACGGTTAATTAAAGCGCCATAGGGCCAAAAAAGCGTAAGAGCCCGAGTATCCAGCTTAAAAGAGCCTTAGGGCCAATTTATAACCCCGAAGGTCTCATCTCAAAATCCAATTCGCTGGGCTAACTACCAATAAGCAAATCAAAACAAAGAATATCTCGTATATATATGTGTGTATATTACAAATACATATTTACAACGCTCCCACAGGAGTCTTATGCTCACAACAAAGCAGAAATCTATTATACTCTCGAGACCAGCTCCTTAAAAGGCCCCTCGGACCGGATCCCACAGTGGCCTTCAAGAATCAACATCGGCTCAAGAAGAAAGGAAAAACTTGGCGTCAATCTCGTCCGCCTTGGCCTGCTTTATCTCTTCCGAGAGGTCAAAGCCCCTAGCATGTATCTCCTCGAGGGTCTCCCTCCGGGACTTGCATCGGGC
The DNA here is from genome assembly GCA_005239525.1 of Nicotiana knightiana. Classification (NCBI taxonomy): domain Eukaryota; kingdom Viridiplantae; phylum Streptophyta; class Magnoliopsida; order Solanales; family Solanaceae; genus Nicotiana; species Nicotiana knightiana. Next base: position 5,366 of record ML430430.1, on the reverse strand, counting down.
GTACTCATTGCTCCTCCTCTCTCTATTGAAAGCTCCTCTCAGCTCAGCCCGTGCATCGGCAGAATCTTTCAAGTAAACAGACACTTTCTTGTCGGCCTTCGCCCGAGCATCCACAACCTCTGCCTTCGTGTTTATAAGGTCAGACTCGATCTCGGAAACCTTGATCGATTGAATTGAGCTCTCTTCTCGGGAATTTCGAAGTTGTATCTTGAGGGCAACAGCCTTGACCAAAGCATTCCTTTGGGCCACAACATGCATGCCTACCTGCGCTTTCAACGCTTGGCATTCGGACCTAACTTGCCCGACCTCGCCCCAAAGGTGCTCCAACACCTCTATTTTTTCCTGCAACTAAAGCACCAAAGTGTTAATTCCCAAAAGCGAGAAAGGAGGCACATACCTCTCAGGGTAAGGATTACCTGATGCTCGAGTTTGCCTTCGCAAATCCGGCTTCGATGCATCTCCACCCGAAGATGTATAAACTCTCTTGTCTTCTCGTTGCAAAGAAGCTTGAGAGATCTTTTCTTACCCGAAGTTTCCCACAATCGATCCTCACAGCAAAGCAGTTCGGCCTTGAGTTTGTGAAAGACCTGCAAAAGAAAAACTTTAGTTCAAAAAATGAAAATTCATTCCTAAAAAGCCAGCAAGGCCGATCAGAACTCACCTCGGAACAGAGCCACTGGGCCTCCATAAAATTTGAACATACATCTACCGGTTTGACCCCATCAGCCCCAGCTGAACCACTCTCAATAGGGGTATGCTCACTCGAAACCTCAATTAGCCCGGGCGGCCCTTGGTCCCGAGCATCCGTCGAAGTACCTTTGAGGGCAGAAGCAGACGGTGGTAGAGGACTCTTACTTTCTCTCTCTCGAGGAACCCCTTCTTCGAAATTAGAAGTCCCGGGCTTGGCAAAACCAGCAACCTCGGAAGGGCCCCCGGCACGGGCTGTAGACAAAGAATCGTCGTCGTCGGGGGAGCCGACGTCCGCAGAATGGCCGACGTATATAAATCTCTCCTCAGCAATGGCATCTCCTTTATGCCTCCGAGAAGGCCCCGCTTCGTCAAAAATATCCTCGTCTATAGAGGATCTTTTTCAATTATTGTCCTCCCTTGCGCTTTCCCTCTCCTAGAGGGGGCACGACCTCATCTCGGAGAACCCACTAACACTTGTGGCCTCAAGGTTAGAACACACAAAAGGTAACATTCATCAAAAGGGATACCATACGACTCATACCGTGGTTCTTTGCTTCCCATCTGCCTCTCGAGAGATCACGCCATTTTCGCTAGTCATATCTCGAGAAAGCCGCCAACTTTTGAGGCTAGTCCGCAAGATCGGGGACCTCCCCGGGCATCCACGGGACCGCTGAAAAAGATAAAAGGAAACACTCTTATAAGTTGATGAGAACAAAAGGCGCTAAGGCGCGACGAGGTGCTTACGTTTAAAGTTCCATTTTTCAGGAAAAGGCAGGAACTCCGTTGGATAATGTCGACGGTCCTCACCTGAACGAATCGACTCATCCTTCCCTCATTTCAGTCCTCGTCATCGCTGGCAATAAAAGGCCTCATGGACCAACGTTGCAACGCAATCATGCTTCGACAATGCTGGGGCCGATATAACCTAATGAGGTGGTTGAGGGAAAATTCAAGATCAACCTTTTCAGTGAAGTACCTCATCACCAGCACTATCCGCCAAAAGGACGGGTGAATCTATGCCAAAGTAACTCGGTACCTTTTACAGAACTCGAGCACAAGCCGATCTAGGGGGCCTAATGTAAACGGATACGTGTACACGATCAGGAATCTCTCTACATAAGTCATAACATTTTCTTCTCGAGAGGGTATCTGCAGCAGCACATTTTTCCCCCATCCGCAGTCTCTCCTCATGGCCTCGAGGTGGTGTTTTTCTATCGATCGAAAGAACCTCAAGGCATGCTCTCGATGTCCTGGGGCGTTGTAGGGTTTCTCTATTGCATAGTCCTTTTTCAGAGCAAAGCAGTACGAGGTCAGCTCGCCGTACGCCGGCGGTGTACCACCGGCCGAGATAGGGGTAGAGGAAGAATTTCCCTCTTCTTGGTGAGCATATTCGGAAGCGGCAGCCATGGTTACTCAAAGCAGAAGTAAAAAGGGGGGTGAAACCCGTTTTCGCAAAAATGAAAAAGGAAGGAGAAAGTTGAAAGAAAAGATGAGGTTTTTTGCAAATGTGCAAGAATTAGAATGAAGGAGAAGAAAGAATATTTATAGAATGAAAGATGGATAACCAACTGCCTTAAAGGCCATTCAAATTCTGACAAGTCGTCATAGCATTTGGGGAAGTGTACCGCTGGGGCCACTTCGATCACTCGGTCACGTCACATAAATGACATCGTCATAGAAGGTTAGAGGAATCAAAGCTCACAGGCCGACCTAACCTCGAGAAGGTGCCCGATCTCTAGGAGACCTCCTATTACAAGTGCGAGTTCCGAGGAAGCGAAGAATCGAAGCATAAAAGTCATATTGTGGGGAAAGGGTTACGGAACTACGTTTATTCAAAGTATGACAAGAATGTTCTATTTCCAAAAATATATTTACACAAGTGTTTTTTACAAGAGTTCCCCCGAGGGGTCCCATGTACAAAAGGAAGGAAAAAGCAAAAAAGAAAGAAAACCTACTTTATGCCTCCGCCGTTGTCCGATCAACATTCGGAGCCTTCGTCCGATGTACTCGGCATTGTTAGTTCCTCCTCCAAGGTCCTGGCCTCTTCGATCTCGGCAGAGAGATCGACACCTTTAGCGCTCACTTCCTCGAGGGCCTGCCTCTTGGCTTGTGCACGAGTATAGGTAACTGCCTGAGTCAGCTTCAGCTCGGCATCCCTCTTGTACGAGGAGACATATTCACTAGCCTCGGCCTTGGCCACAGATAGTGCAGCAGCCTCCTCCTGAGCACCTCGGAGAAGATCTTGGGCCGAGGAAAGCTTCCCCCGAAGAATCTCCCTCTCTGAAGCCACAGTATCATTCAGCCGATCCAGCTCCATGACTTCGGCGTCCTTGGCCGCAACCTCCTCTCGAAGCTACTCTACCATGGCATCCTTCTGTGTAATCTGAGAAGCAAAAAAAAGTTAATCACCACCAAGTGTTACGACTAAAAGGTGAGAATGTGGGCACTAACATACCTGCTCGGAGAAATCGGCCCTCTCCCGAAGCGCTCTCTCCAAGCTCGCCCGAAGGTCGGTCAGTTCCTCCTCTCTTCGAGCGCACAAAGCCTCGAGCTCGACTGACCCCGCCATAAGCTTCTCAAGCTCCTCTCCATGATGAGTCAACTCATCTTGAAACTTGGAGAAGGCCTGGTCATATAGCTTCTTGACCTGCAACACAGAGAAGGAAATTAGAAAACAAAAATAGAAGATCAGAGAATAAGTGTATTGTTCTCAAGAGTCACCTGCTTCTGCAGCTTCTAGGCTTCCTCGAGGGAAACTGGGGAATCGACATCGGTCCCTCATCCACCCCTCATCCTATCCACAAGAGGTCTCTCGACCGGGGACACCCCTAACTTGAGCATCACGTATCTCCCTTGGAGGGATTGACGGGCCAGAATGAAGTCCACCAGCGATGTCGGCCTCCATCGAGGTTTCTTCCCTACCTCGGAAAGCCCCAGCAGCGAGCCCCCCAAGCTCCTTACACAGACTATGCCATGTCCGATGAGCGCATCGGGGACTGCGCCTAAAACCTCCTCGAGGTTTTCCTCTACAAACGGCAGGCTCGCATCGGCCACCTCAAGCTCAGCAGGCAACCCTTCAACAGCCCTCGAAGCCTCAGTGCTTCGCTTTTCCCTTTGTACCAAAGGGCAGGCATCTTCACTCTCCTCCTCGGTCCGCAATCTCTCAGAGACAGTCGAAGGCAAGACCGTAGCATCGGTCTTAGGCCTCCGATTCTTTGGCCTCTTTGATTTTGGGGACCCCGGCGGGGCCTCTTTCTTCCTCTTCTTGTCTTTGGTGGCCTTCAGGGCCTCTTCCTCACCAGGTGGGGGCGGCCTCATCAAAACGCCCTCACCAAGGCATGCACAAATATATCATGTCAAAAAAGCATCATATCAAAAATTCTTACAAAAAATGTGGAAGCAGTAGCAACAAGAACGTACCGTGGTTCTTGGCCTGCCATCGTGTTTTGGCCAGCTCATACCATACACGTTCATTGTATGGGAAATCGGAATCTAAGCGCTTGATCCACCCCGGGAGGTCCTAAACCGCACTGGGGAACCAAACAGTGGCTGCTCAATTAAAAGAAAATCAGTCGAAAGAAAAAGGGGCAACGAGAGCATGCTCGACTCAAAGGAACCTACGTTTCATATTCCACTCCTACGGGAATGGCATTCTGTCAACAGGGATGATGTTCGAGGTTCGAACTCGGATGAACCGGCTCATCCATCCACGATCTCTATCCTCGTCGATGCAGGCGAGGAATGCCTTGGTGGACCGGCGGTGTAATTTAATAAGGCCCACGCGGAAGAGTCGAGGGCTATATAATCTGATCAAATGGTCGAGGGTGAAGGTCATTCCCTCGACCATATTGGTAATATGACGAAACATATATACAATCCTCCAGAACGAAGGATAGATCTGGCCGAGTGTCACTCGGTATTGGTGGCAAAAATCAAGAATCATCGGTCAACCGGTGGAGAAGAAGAATCGACGGGGCCTAAGGTGAAGGGATATTTGTATACACTGAGAAAGTCAGCCTTGTGCGTGACAATGATTTCATCAGCCGTTGGGATCTCTACTCGGGCTGCCTCCCCTCATTGGTAGTCAAGTTTCACCCTCTCGATATCCGATACTACACTTATGTATCGGGACATGGGCTCGCATCGGCCGGGTGTGGAAGGGGGTTTTTCTATTGTAAAATCAGAAATGGTGTCGAAAGGGCCAGGGATGCATTGCTCACATCGGCCGGGTGTGGAAGGGGGTTTTTCTATTGTAAAATCAGAAATGGTGTCGAAAGGGCCAGGGATGCATTGCTCGATTGTAGGATGGGTCTTTGATTTTCCCTTGGACGGGCATGATGTAGAAGCAGCCCCCTCCTTTTGAGGAACCGTTTTTGAAGTCTTTTCCATGATAGCTATCGAGTTTTAAAGTGAGAAGATGGGAAAAACGTGAGCAGGTAGAAGATAAGAGGAGAGAAAACTTTGTTAAAATCTGAAGGTTTGAAGAAGAAGATGAAAAATTATGAAAAGGCAAGTAATTGTAGTATTTATAGGGGCCCTTTGGGCAAGCTTGAAGCGGGAAAATCGAACATGTGACGGTTCGTGGGCTTCTCGAGAATCGTGATTGACAGCGACCTCTGTGAGCATGTGATTTTTACTCGTCATACCGTCCTATAAAAATCACAATAAATCAATTA
>ML430427.1:41369-51884 GCA_005239525.1 Nicotiana knightiana | reverse complement strand
TATGCTGCATTATCTTTCACCTTTTGCAACCTTTGAGGGAATGGAGGGGGTGGCCTTGAAACAAATGGTGGGGGTTGCTTAGCAGTCACCTCCTTTGCTGGCTTATCTGATTCTTTTGGGTTGTCTGAAGTTGATTCAATAGTGGTTGGTCTCTCATCAAAATTTACCTGCTTTCTCTTAATGGGCTGGACTGTCTCCAATTGCTTCCCATTCCTCAATGATATAGCATTAACAAGTGCTTTAGGATTAGCTTCAGTGTCACTTGGAAGAGTCCCCGTTGGTCGGGTATTTTGAGAACTGGCGAGTTACCCCACTTGACGTTCTAAGTTTCTCATGGCTACAGTCTGGGCTTGGTGATCAGCCATTATTTTCTGATTGAAAGCAAGTTAGTCATTAATCATTCTCTTCATAATATCCTCAAGGCTTGCTGATGGTTCAGCCTGAGGTGGTTTGTACTGCTGTTGAGGTGCTGGATGCCTGTAATTATGCTGAGTGCTCTGATTTCCACCCCAAGAGAAGTTTGGGTGGTTTCTCCAGTTGGGGTTATAGGTGTTTCCATATTGATTTGCTTGTCCCCTATTAGCGTTACCCACAAAGCAGATATACTCTGGATTAACTGGGCATAACTCACTTGAATGGCCCTCTCCACAGACTTCACAAATACCTGAATCTGTTGCATTGATTGAGATTGTTGCTTGTTAATGATCGGGTTCATCTGATTGGCTTGGTTAATCAATGTGGAAATCTGGGCTCATAATGCTGAAACCACATCTAGTTCAAGAACCCCTGGTGATTTCTGAACCATATTTCTCCCCATCTCACCTTGCCAGTCTGGATTGCTTTTGGAGAATTTATTCAGTAATGCAAATATTTCATCATAATTCTTCTCCAACACCTGACCTCCAGCTGCTGCATCTACCACAATTTTTGTTTGCGGATGGAGCTCCTCAATGAAAGTGTGTACTAACACCTCGTTTGTCTAATTGTGATGAGGATAGTCTCTGAGTAGCTCCTTGAACCTTTCCCATGCTGAATATAACGATTTACCTATTTTCTGCCTAAAGGAGACTATCTCACTCCTAATCTTTGCGGTCTTTCCTGAAGGGAAGAACCTTGCCAGAAATTTTCTCGCCAGATCGTTCCATGTTGTGATGGAATTAGCTGGTTCTGCCTTCAGCCATCGCTTTGCTTCACCCAATATAGAGAATGGGAAAAGAGTGAGCCTCATATAATCTGGCGTGACCCCGTTAGTAATATAAGTATCACTAATCTCCAAGAAGTTCAAAATGTGCTGCTGTGGATCCTCGTGTGGAAGACCCAAAAACTGCCCGTTTGCATGAAGTAGTTGGATCATGCTCTGTTTCAGCTCAAAGTGCCTAGTGATTTTGGGCTTCACGATGCTGGAGGTGACATTAGCAATCTTGGCATTGCCACCTCCTGAACCACCATGTGATGTTCCTCTTCCATGTTCACAGGAAATCAGATGAAGTCCTGAAGATTGTCTGTATCTCTTGTTTCTCGCAATCTCCTGTGAAATGATCTCTTAGGTTCGGGGTCAAAGCCGTCAAGTCTATCCTGGCTTCTGACCCTACGCATTCACTCGAAGTTCCTGAGATTAGAGCAAAAATCACGTGACGTTAGACTCAATGAAATAAACAATTAAAGCAAGTAACTAAAAAGTAGTCTATATTCAAGTCCCCGGCAACGGCGCCAAAAACTTGTTGGTCCCAAACCGCACACGCAAGTATACGTGGTCGTAGCAAGTAATATAATGTTAAATCGAATGTCGAACCCACAGGGACTTGCGTAAACTACTTATTGAATCACTCTAATTGCTATTTAATCGAGCCAAAACAAAATCCAAGAATATAACTAATTTATTCTACGATTATATGAACTAATTATCAAGTAACGAGAATATTGTTGTGTATTCAATAGAGACAAATATTCCAGGGTTGTGATCAATTCACCATTCATATTGCATTCTAATTAACTCTCCCTTTCATATAATTCACTCATGGTTGCTAATTAATCGATAATTGCTCTCGTAGCCTTCTCCCGAAGTACTACTCGCCTATTCTCAATAGATTAACGCCTATATTCCTATGAAATTAATCTATTAGAACGCACTAAGATTACGATGTTTAATTAAGCACGGTGACTAGGTATATTCCTATCCTAACCACAAATCCTCTCCTCTGAAGGGTTAAGATCGCGCTCTCTTCAATTCTTCTCTAATCTATATACGGCTTTCCCAAGAATAACATAGATAGTATATAGAACCTAATTGCTGGCCAAACAATTAAGCAATTAAACGCAGAATTGAAGAAACAACCATATATTGAGCGAATTATAATCAAGGTTAAGCTAATATCGAATAACAATATTCATGGCTAAGCCACAACCCCAAAACAATGTGTGTTTAGCCACTCATACTAGACCTAAACAATTGCATAAGTTTTGCATAAATGGAAAATACTAGATTTAGATGAAGAAAACTGATAATCCTTTGCTTCTTCAATGATCTTGTGTGTATATTCTCTCCAAAAAATGGCATCCTCCTCCCAAAGTTGTGTTTTTGGGTCTATTTATATTTTTGGGATAAACCCTAAACGTGTAGGAGACTTCTAGTCCAACCGGGAAATACTTAAAAACCTTTAAAACTCGGAGTTGACAGGACCAGGCACCCAGGCGTTAAGCCCCAAACGCCCCCTTAATGCCAGGGCAGGCGTGGCGTTAGGAGCCAAACGCCTGGCTAACGCTGGGGTCACCCTGGCCTTAAGGGCCAAATGCCCCCTTAACGCCTGGGCATGCCTAGCTTTAGGGGTCAAACGCCCGGGTATGGCCCGGGTCACTCCTTTTCGACTCTTGAGCGTATTTTTGATGTTTTATGCACCCATTTAGCTCGGCTTCCATCTCCAATTCACCTACACATGAAATAGACTCCATTATGCACATATAACATGTATTTTTATCGCAAAAGCACATAAAATGTAAGGTATATAATGCTTAAAGCTATAAATCTAGCCACGCATCAACAAGTTACTTTAAAAAGGATTAAATGGGTACCTAGGTTGTTTAGCCTATAGGATCATTCCATGCAATACTTTGTAACTTCCCCAAGTTGGGGTGTTACTCATAGCATTAGTGCACGGTCTATCATCTCCTTACTAACTAATTACTATCTTTCAGTTGTTACCTAAGCATTCTAATAGCTTCTAGCTTGTTCCTTATGCGTGCGCTACCCGTCCCTTACCTATGGCCCTGGAGGTGTTAGGACCTCTATTTAGGATGGTTTTAGACCAATCTATGTTACTTAAAAATCAGAAATCTAGCGACAAACAAAAGACAAATATGACTTTCAAATAAACAAATAAGGGTTCACATTGACCTCCACACGTAAACAACAAAAGCACGCAATTGAATCAGCAAACTTCGTTAATTTTAGGATCCTATAGGCAGGATATCTATATGAGCAAAAACAGAATATAAAGACAGTTTTATTAAGGCGAGCATTGTGACCTATTTATTTGCCTACTGATTTTGTTCAGCGCTAATATGAGAATTCCAAGCAGGTAATATGTCACAATTTTAAGCCCATAATCATTAATGAGTCCTACAGATTGCCTAAGTGATGGCCAGAATTGGTTGAATTCAGAATTTATTAACAGAATCCTATAGGCATGATTTCTATGAGTTTACAAATTACAGACCTATAAACATGATTTCTAAGTGTAATACTGATTATAACTCATAAAGACATTTTTTATTCCATTTAAATCCTATAGGCATGCTTTCTAATTGCTGAATTGATTTAAACCCCTATAGGCATGATTTCTAATTGCTGACTTGATTTAAATTCGATTTAAACCCCTATAGCCATGATATCTATTAGTTTAAATCCTATAGGCATGATTTCTAGGTTTACAATTGATTTTTTATTCCTATATGCATGGTATCTATTAACCGTATATGGGCAGAAATTAAGCAGATTTCCAGGAAAAGATTATTATTTCAAACAAACAGGATCCTATAGACATGGTCACTAATTCACGTTTTGTTGAAAATATGTGTAGATCCTATGAACAGGATTTCTAATGCAGAATTAAACAGAAAATCCTATAAGCATGATCTCTAGTATGCAAATGTGAAAATACATAATCAAAACAATCAGGAAAATCCTATAGGCAGGATCTCTAAACAAGTATAGCACTCACATGATTAAATCAACCTAATTAAATCCTATAGGCAGAATTTCTACCCAGTTTTTAACAAAGATATAAGAAAACCCCCCAACTTTTACTAATTAACCCCAAATATGTTATTACAGAGATTATTACAGCCCAGAGTATTGAATGAATTACATAATAGTAACAATTGCACTATAGTGAGCCTTCATAGGCCCAATCTAAACCTGGGAACCAGGCCTTCAAACATAACATCTTTGGAGCATAGTAGTGATCCATCCATGGTACATTAAAATCAGGCTTCCAGTGTGTCAAAGTTCCTAAGGGCCTCAGGGACCCTGGGCAATGCTCACACCAGAACCACATTCAGAAAGATAACTCATAAAAGGTTGGAAGACCAGCCCCAATGTGTCAGAGTTCAAATGAGTCTCAAGTACCCTAGGCAGTGCTCACACTGGGGGTGGTGAGAACCTAAATGACTAAGAGTAGGAGTTTGAAAACCAGTGCATAAAGGGCAAGGGGGCAGGTTTTAAAATAGTTCAATTTTTAGAAGAAGGAAAGTTCAGAACACAGAGTTGCAGGTTGACTGCACCAAGAAGCAAACAAAGTTCATGTTCAGCACATAGTCAAACATGATGATATCTAATTATCATGCTAGAATTTAAAACAACCATGGATTAAACACAGAGACAAAAACAAACATGACCTATGAATTAAACCACAAACATATTTTGGGTTACATGCTTATAGTATCTGACAAAGTTTAGAATAAGAAATAGACTGGACATTAAAACTAACTTAGGAAAGGGTTCACATTGTTTTCAAGTAATCATATAAAGACAGAATTATGCCAAGGATTTAAACAGACTAGTCGAATAAAGCATAGAGAACAGAATAGCAAGTTAGGGCATACCAGTTGAGAATAAAGCAATTAAGAATGCAATAGCAGTTAAGTTCCAGAGAATTTGGCCTTGGCTTTCAGCCGGCCAAATAATAGCCACTTAGTGCAGAAATCGGAACAAGAGAACAAAGAGAGCTTAAGTTTTTTGTGAGAATAGGAGAGTTCGAGCCTTGTAGAGTTGCAGAGTTGTTTAGTTGAAAAGTTGTGCTAAAAGGGGTTGTCAAGCATTTTGAGAATCAGAACAAGGAAGGGTTTAAATATCACACAATAGAGGTAATGATCGAGTCACATACAAATAAGGTATGAAAATCAATTAACAATCAATTAAGGTTAGCATGGATCAATTAACAAGACAAAAGGGAGTAAAGTACCACTTAATTTAAGGAAAACCTTACACTGAATTGATTGGTAGCTAAGAATAAGGTTAAATAAGGTAAGAACTAATTCCAAAATCAATTAGGAGTTGGCTCCATTAATCACAACACAAAATCAAGCCAGTAGTACGGATACTTAATCACATAAATAAGGTAAGAACGTAAAATCTTAATAAGGAAATACTGATACTAAAAGAAAGCTGATTTCAAACCCTAATTTAGGTAAGTAAAATCAATTAATAATTAATCAACAGAGTTAAAGGTTAATGGGCAGAAACTGTAGAATAAACAGTCAAACAATCGAAACCCTAAGAAATACAAAGACATCTAATAAGTAAAATCAGTTAAAAATAAATAAGAAAACCCTAAGAAATACCAAGAGATGAAAACATTTAAAGATTAAAACATTTTTTTTGCAAAATCTGTTGAAATTAAAACCCTAGCTTTTAGGGTAAAGTAAAATCGGTCAATAATAATAATAAAAGATTATAAGAGATAAAAGTATCGAAACTTTAAAGGAGAAATATCACAATAAACATAAAATCGACCAGATCTAAGAAGATCTAAACATTTTCAACCAAAAATAGCCAGATTCGTAAAAAATAAATAGAAATCGAACCAAATCTGGTTTGAATCAGAGATTTGAAACTCCTATAATACGAAAATATTCGTACTCACAAGTAATAGGAGTGAACACAGATGGAATAATTGAGATATGGGAGATTTTGAACCAAATCTGGTTTGAGTCTCTTGAGATTCACTTGCGATTTGAGGCAAATGAATCAAGTAGCATCAGGATTGTATAACCAGTAAAGAAATGAAGCCAAATAAGGCATGGAATCACTGGGGAATCCCATGAATGAAGAGGAAAAAGTGTGACGGTGGGCTAGGGTATGGGGGATGAGAGAGAAGAGGAGAGAATCAGGTGAGAGCGGGTTTGGGGGGAAATGAAATAGGGTTTGAAGGGGTTTTGATATATTAAAAGGGTTTGGGTAATTCATGGGCCGTTGATCTTCTGAGATCAACGGCCAGGATTGGATATTTAGGTGTGGCGGGTTTAATTAGGCGGGTATGGGTATGGGTATGGGTAGTGTATTGGGTATTGGGTATTGGGTTATGGGTTAGGATAATTGGGCTGGGAGGTCCGAAAATTAATTAAAAAAGGGGCTATGTTTTAAATATCCACTTAAATTAATAAAATAATTTATAAAAATAATTAGTAAATGATAAAAATTCTATTTGTATATGAAAATTATTTAAATAATTACTTAATATGATAAAAATATAAAAAATTATTTTTCGTGTAAATAAAGTAATTATGCATGCGTGGGCTATTATTGCAAAGTTATTACAATTATAACCTACAGTTGTAAATATAATTATGCATAAAATGATTAAATCTTAATATAAAAATAAATGATAAAATTAAGTAATTATTATAAAATTATTTGTGATGCAATTAGTAATTATTTAGATAATAAAATGCTGGAATTAATTAATTAAAAATCCTTTAAAACTACAGAAAATTATGGAAAAATACCAGTTGATGCTCATGCACTATTTTGAAAGTATATATGTATTTTTGAAATGTATATGGAAAAAATTGGGTATCAACGCCCTCACCTACACAACTCCTCTCACTCTAAGGCAAAAATTGACCAACATATTTCCCACACAGGTTCCCACAACATAAGTTTGAGAAAAAAAAGGGGAAGTGGAGTTTAAATAATGGATATTATGCAACGTAACCACGAGAAAGAGGAGAGAGAATCACATACCAGATGTCTGAGAAAGATAGAGATGGATTCTGAGTTATAAGCAAGGTGAATTCCGTAATGATGATCCTTGTTATGTGATCTTTGTGCGTGATTAAAATGTTTTTGGTTTTTTATTTTGTTTCTCTTGTTTTTGTATTTTTGATTTTGTGTGAGTTGCACAGTGTTTGTGTGTGCGTGAGATTGACAGTATGCGAAAGGTTATGGTGTTATACCTGAGAAATTTGCAGTGGGAAAGCTGGTCGCATAACACATTATGCGGTCACATATGTGTTATGTGACGAATTTAGAACTGGGTTTCTTTCCTTCACTATGTGATGCATTTTGCGGTCGCATAGTTGTTATGCGGGCCACAGAACTTGACTCATCACCGCATTTTTGACGACCCAAGTGCCCAACTTTTCTGACTGTGTCTGCGACCACTATGCGGTTCGCAAAGTGATTATGCGACCGTATAGTTGCCGCAAACCCTCGATTCTCTTTTTCTTCACTTGCTTCAGTCCTTGCACCTTGTTTCATGGTATTTCAGGTTACCTGCAATCTTATACACATATCAAACTGCTCAACACTAACAACGAAATCTACAAAAATGAAAAACTAAGAAAAAAAAATATGTTACCACACACGGGTTGCCTCCTAAGAAGTGCTTGATTTAATGTTGCGGCATGACGATGTTGGTCCCGTTTGGGCTACTCAGTAATGGGGGTTGGTTTCAGACTATCCTTGAGAGAAAATTGTTCTACCAAGTGCTTTTCTTCTGTTGTGCCAAGGTAATGCTTAACCCGTTGGTCATTTACTTTGAAAGTTCGACTTCCGTCCTTCGACTCCAATTCAATAGCACTATAAGGGGAAACATTTACAAATGGGCCAGACCATTTGGATTTGAGTTTGTCCCGAAACAACTTGAGTTTTGAGTTGAAGATTAAGACCAAGGCACCTGATTTGAATTCCTGCTTCAAGATCTTCTTGTCATGAACAAACTTAATTCTTTCCTTATACATGGCTGCACTCTCATAGGCATGGATATGGAATTCTTCCATCTCATTGAGTTGTGTTATTCTCAGGTTAGCAGCTTCAGCCCAGTCAAGATTCAACTTTTTCAGAGCCCACATGGCTTTGTGTTCATGCTCCACGGGCAAATGACACGCCTTATCAAAGACTAGAAGGTACGGTGAGGTGCCAATGAGAGTCTTAAATTCTGTGCGATATGCCCACAACGCATCATCTAGCATCCTTGACCAATCGGTCCTGTTTGCATTGACAATTTTTGCTAAGATGTTTTTAATCTCCCTGTTGGAAACTTCAGCTTGACCACTCGATTGAGGATGATAAGGTGTGTCCACCTTGTGCTTTACGCCATATTTTTCGAGTAGCCCGGTGAAAGCCTTGTTGCAAAAATGAGAGCCACCATCACTAAGGATGGCCCGGGGAGTACCAAACCGCATGAATATGTTCTTCTTCAAGAATGCGGTCACACTCCTTGCCTCATTGTTGGGCAAGGCGATTACCTCGACCCACTTGGAGACGTAGTCCATCACCACTAAGATATATTTCATGCCATAGGAAATCCCAAAGGGACCCATGAAATCGATCCCCTACACATCAAAGATCTCGACCTCCATTACAAAATTCATAGGCATCTCATGCCTTTTAGAAATTGATCCCTGCCTTTGACATTGATCACAAGACTTGACCATTTGATTTGCGTCATGGTAGATCGATGGACAGTAGTAGCCACATTCAAGCACTTTTTCTGCCGTCTGGTTTCCACCATGATGACCTCCAACCTGGGAGTCATGGAATGCCTTGAGAATTGGCATTACCTCATCTCCGGAACACACCGCCGAATGATGTTGTCAGCACATATACGAAACAAAAAGGGCTCCTCCCAATAGTATTGCCTACATTCCCGCAAGAACTTTTTCTTTTGATAAGCTTCCAATCCATCGGGAACAAGGTCACTAACCAAGAAGTTAGCAATATCGGCATACCAAGGAGCGAATGTGTCAGACAATGCCAATATGTTCTCATCTGGAAAAGCATAATTGATTTCAAGGTTCTCTTTTGGCCTCCCTACTTCTTCAAGCCTAGATAGGTGATCCATAACTTGATTTTCTGTCACTTTTCGATCCTTGACTTCAAAGTCAAACTCTTGCAACAAAAGTACCCACTGAATCAATCTTGGTTTGGCATCCTTCTTTGCCATAAGATAGCGAAGAGAAACATGATCAGTGTAGACTATCACTTTGGACCCCAACAAATAGGCCCAAAATTTTTCAAAAGCATAGACAATGGCAAGAAGTTCTTGCTCCGTCACAGTATAATTCATTTGAGCACCATTGAGTATCTTGCTTTCATAGTATACATGGTGAAGGATTTTTTTACGCCGTTGACCAAGCACCCACCCAAATAGCTACACCACTGGCATCACACATGAGTTTAAATGGAAGGGACCAATCCGGTTTGACAATAATAAGTTCGTGGTGAGCTTTTCTTTCAATTCCTCAAACGCTTTGAGACACTTCTCATCAAATACAAACTTAGCATTTTTTTCAAGGAGCTGGCATATGGGATTTTGCAATTTTGGAGAAGTCTTTGATAAAACGCCTATAGAAGCCGGCGTGCCCCAAAAAACTACGGACACCCTATACTGAAGTGGGTGGAGGAAGCTTGGAAATGATTTCAATCTTTACTCGGTTAACCTCTATGCCTTGTTTGGAAATTTTGTGGCCCAAAACAATGCCCTCATCCACCATGAAGTGGAACTTCTCCCAGTTTAGCACAAGTTTTGTTTCTTTACATCTTTTTAGCACTTGTCTAAGGTTGTCAAGAAAATGCTCGAAGGAATCACCCACTACAGAGAAGTCTTCCATAAACACATGTAGGAAATCTTCCCCCACGTCCGAGAAAATTGACATCATGCACCTTTGAAAGGTAGTCGGGGCGTTGCATAGCCTAAATGGCATTCGGCTAATGGCAAAAGTCCCATATGGGCATGTGAATGTTGTATTTTCTTGATCTTCCAAGGCGATATTGATTGGTTGTCGCCAGAATATCCATCAAAGAAGCAATAGAATGACCTTCCTGCTAGCCGATCAAGCATTTGATCAATAAAAGGCATAGGGAAATGGTCTTGGCAAGTGTCACTGTTGTGACGACCCGGCCGGTCGTCTTAAGCTTCGCGAAAGAATCGTGTGGCGCGGTGAAAGGTTTCCCGTTGGGGTTTACGACCCTCTAGGTCTCCACCTACTTGTGGAATAGGGGGGGGGGGGGTCTTT
>ML430427.1:0-40751 GCA_005239525.1 Nicotiana knightiana | reverse complement strand
TGTGGGAAAGGGGGGGGGGGGGTCTTTGATATTAAGGTTTCAAGGCGGTCGAAAAAGGCCACAGGTGGAAGCAACCGATGCTTTGATCATTCAATTGACTCCTTGCTGCCAGTCAGTGCTTGCTGTCATGCTGGCAAAGTAAAATCAAGGAAAGGAAAAGCTTTCTCAGCGATCTTTTCTCATCCTGAAGTTGATCTCCTGTCCTCTACTGACCACCCCAATCAGCATTACTATAGATTTCAACTCTCCCATGGCCATGATTAGTATAGATCATACCTTTGCCAAGATAACATTTGAGGTACCTCAAGATCCTGTATACTACATGTAGGTGTGCTTGACAAGGAGCATGCATATACTGGATTACCAACCCCACAACATAGGTAGTGTCAGGTCTAGTGATAGTAAGATATCTAAATTTTCCCACAAGCCTCTGATGCCTGCATCATCCAAGGGTTCTTTTCTCTTTTCTTCAAGCTTATGATTTTATTCTATTGGGCTAATTGCGGCCTTGCAACCTAACATCCCTGTTTCTTCAAATCAAGGACATACTTCTTTTGAGAGATGGATATACTTCTTATAGATCTCAAAAACCTCGGTGTCCAAGAAGTACCTTAGCATGCCAAGTTTATGTCGAAGGTGCGGCTCAGCTTACCAATCCTACACTCCTGTCTTCTATGTCTGGTGGAGCTATTCCCAGACAGCCTTAGAGCTGAGTGAGGAATAACAACCCGATCCCCTATTAACTATTTTTCCCAAGTCCATTTCTGCTAAATTGAATTACCAGGAAGTTCGGTTTTGAGTTTCGGAGAGTTTTGGGACACTTAGTCCCTAAATGAAAGCTTAAGTGTTGGAAAGTTGCCCGTAGTCAGAACAGTGTGAAGACGGCCTCAAAATGGAAATCAGATGGTTCCGTTAGCTCCGTTAGGTGATTTCGGGGTTGGGAGCCTGTTCGGAATGCATTTTGGAAGTCCGTAGCTTATTTAGGCTTGAAATGCCGAAGTTTGAATTTTTGAAGTTTCCAGTCCGAATAGTGAGTTTTTGATTCGAGGGCCGGAATGGAATTCCATAAGTTGCAGTAGTTCCGTCATGTCATTTGGGATGTGTGTGCAAAATTTGAGGCCATTCGGATGATCTTAGACGTGTTTCGGCGTCGGATGTGAATTCTAGAATTTTCCTAAGTTTTTAGGCTTGAGTCTATGCATAATCGATGATTTTGATGTTATGAGACGTGTTTTTTAAGGCTCGACCAAGTTCGAATAAGGTATTAGGCTCGGTTGGTGGTTTTGGTTGAGGTCCCAGGGACCTCGGGGTTGTTTCATATGCTTAATAGGAGAAATTGGGACTTATCAAATGGCTGAACTAGACTTCTTCTGGTGTTTTCGCACCTGCGAAGGTTTCTCCGCAGGTGCGGATTCGCAGGCGCGGTGGTTTTGATTGCAGGTGCGATAGAGGAGGATTTAACCAGTGTTCGCAGGTGCGACCTTGGTTCCGCAGGTGCGGGATCGCAGGCGCGACCAAACGACTGCAGGTGCGACCCCAGTGGACTCAAGTGAATTATGCACATGCGATGCTTTTTCTGCAGGTGCGGTATTGCAGGTGCGGTGATCGAGACCGTAGGCGCGATATCCCTGTGTGTTTTATTCCAAAAATCTGATAGTTTATTTCATAAGTCTAAAAATCGTGTAAGAGCTCGGGAATTGGCGATTTTCTNATTGATGAAACTTCTCCAAACCGAAATTCTGAGAATTTAAGGGGTTTTTTGGCACTGGATTTTGATTGTTTCTGGTTGAGTGAGTTCGTGAGTGAATGGGTGTCCGGAAAATATAACTTTTACCCGATTTCGAGACGTGGGCCCGAGGGGCATTTTATTTATTTTTACCTAATTTCGCACCTTAGCTTTGAATTAATAGTAGAATCAGTTTGCTTGAGATGTTATTTACGATATGTACTTGAATTGTATAGATTTGGGCCATTTGGAGTCGGATACTCGTGGAAAAAGTGTGGTTCCGAGTTGATTTTGAGCCGGTTCGAGGTAAGTGGCTTGTCTAACCTTGTGTGGGGGACCTTTCCCCTTAGGTGTGATATTTGGTAATTGAATGCCTTGTACGGGAGGTGACGAGCGCGTACTTGTGCTAATTGTTGAAAATCCGGTTTTACGTTAAATATTTAGATTGAGTTTATTTCTTACCTACTTTATTCTACTTGCAATTATAGCCTATGTTAGTTTAGAAAAAGCATGCCTAGTTGACTTGAATTGCCTATTTGCTTAAGTTGCTTTAATTGTACTACGTGAAGCATGTTAGGCTAGAACTATTTGTTGCCTTGTATTTTTGCACTCTATTTCTGAATGTCTTCTTGTTGTGGCTGCATATTTACTTTGGCACTACGGGAAGGTATCCCGGGAGATCCCCCTACATATTTACTTTGGGACTACGGGACGGTATCCAGGGAGATCCCCCTACATATTTACTTTGGGACTACGGGACGGTATCCCGGGAGATCCCCCTGCATATTTACTTTGGGACTGCGGGACAGTATCCCGGGAGATCCCCCTGCATATTTACTTTGGGACTTCCGGTTCGATTCCCAATAGATCCCCTTGCACATATGATGGACTACGGGACGGTATCCCGGGAGATCCACTAGACAATTGAGAAAAGGACTACATGACGGTATCCTGGGAGATCCTCATTGTTACCATTGTTATCATTGTTATTGAGCTGTACATATTCTGTGTTTACTCTGTTCTTTGTGTTTATTATTGCCTGTTCGACTGACCTTATTTCACTGCTGTACCCATTATTACTGTCTGTTTTAATACTGTAAATTCCTATTATATTATTTAACCTCAGCAGGGCCCTGACCTTCCTCGTCATTACCCGACCGAGGTTAGGCTTGACACTTACTGAGTATCACTGTGGTGTATTCATGTCCCTTCTGCGCATGTTTTTCATGTACAGATCCAGGTACCTCCACCCAGGCGCACTATCCCTAAGGTTGAGAGATCCAACAGAGACTTCGAAGTACATCTGCCGGGTCCGCAGACCAGGAGTCTCTATCTTATTCCAGCTTTTGTGGAAAGCTTTTCCTTCCTCACATTTTGTTTAGACATTCTGGAGTTAGAGCAGTGTATTACATTTCTGTTAGCCTATGTTTCCCGTGAGTTTCCGGGTTTTGGGTGATATTGTAGACTTCTGCATTTTTTTTTGGGTTGTATATGCCAAGTGGCATTTATATACAGTCTTTCTTTCAGATTGTTCAGTTTTTACTTAATTATTCCGCAAGCTATGTTGTTTTTCCGCATTGTTAGGCTTACCTAGTTATAGGGACTAGGTTCCATCACGACATGTTCACGGAGGGCGAACTGGGGTCGTGACAAGCTGGTATCAGAGCCCTAGGTTCATAGGAGTCACGGAACACAGGCCGGTTTATTAGATTCTCGCTGATCGGTATGGATACGTCTGTACTTATCTACGAGAGGCTATGTTACTGTTTAGGAAAAATCTTCACTTCATTGATTTCCTTGTCGTGCAATATTTTTGACATCAGTTTAAAACCTCTTTCTTCTATTCTCTCACAGATGGTGAGGACACGTGCTACCCGGGACGATCAGGCACCCGCGCCCCCTACTACAGCCGTCAGAGGCCGGGGCCGAGGTAGAGGACAAGGACGCGCACGTGGTACAGCGAGAGCACCTGCGCGAGCTACCGCCGAGGTACCACTAGCAGATCCAGCTGAAGTCCAGGCACCTGACACGCCTACTGCCACTACTACTCCAGCCCTTCAGGAAACGTTAGCTCAGTTCATGTCTATGTACACCACTCTGGCTCAGGCAAGGTTGCTTCCCCTTGCTGCAGCCATATCCCAGGCCGGGAGAGGAGCACAGACTCCCACCGCCCGCACTCCTGATCAGCGAGTGCATGTGGATCAGGTCCCAGAGATCATTCCTGCACCGCCGGTAGTGCCAGTTCAGCCCGAGGATGGGTCAGCTGCTTCAGAGGACGATCAGCGGAGACTTGAGAGATTCAAGAAGTATGATCCTCCGGTATTCAGTAGACTAGCATCAGACGATGCCTTGGAGTTTCTAGAGGAGTGCCACCATATTCTTCGCATTATGGGCATAACCAGATCTAGTTAGGTTTCCTTTACTACCTTCCAGCTTCGCGGAGCCGCCTATGATTGGTGGCACACTTATGAGTTAGACAGTCTAGACGAGGCTGCTTCACTGACCTGGACCCAGTTCTCAGATATGTTCCAGAGGGAGTTTGTTCCTCCGAGCCTCAGGGACGCATGGCGCGCAGAGTTTGAGAATTTGTGCCAGGGTGCTATGACAATTTCAGAGTATGCTATCCGTTACACCAGATTGGCTAGGCATGCACTGGCTTCGGTTGCTACTGTCCGCGAGAGGGTTCGCCGGTTCAGTGAGGGTCTTATCCCACCCATCAGATCTAGCATGGCTCGAGAGTTGGAGATAGACATTCCTTATCAGCAGGTAGTGAGCATTGCTAGGAGGATCGAGGGTATGCTCGCTAGGGAGTGAGAAGAGAGAGAGGCCAAGAGGTCTCGAGAGTCGGCCACTACTCTGGTGCCCGTATGCCAGCAGCAGGTCGACATGGTAGGGGTTATATCGTCCTCCCCATTCATTCAGCCCTTCAGCAGCCAGCGGTACCCCAGCTCCACCCAGGCCTGAGGAGCCTTACTATGCACCTCTAGTTTCTAGCGCGCCTCCTGCGCGGGGTGCTTTCAGAGGTCAGTCTGGCAGACCTGGCCCTAGCCAGTCACAACCACCACGTCCTCCTAGAGCTTGTTTCGAGTGTGGAGATACACGCTATATGGTTAGGGACTGCCCCAGACTTAGTAGGGGTGCATCTTCACAGACTTTTCAGCCACAGCGTGCTCATCAGACTTCTTAGGCCATTATCACAGCTCCAGCTGCTACCCCATCTACCTAGCCAGCTAGGGGCGGAGGTCAGGGAGGTAGAGGTCTCCCTCGAGGGTGAGGCCAGGCAAGATATTATGCTATTCGTGCTCGCACCGAGGCTGTTGCCTCCGATTTTGTCATTACAGGTATTATACTGGTTTGTCACAGAGATGCATCAATTATATTCGACTCAGGCTCCACGTATTCTTATGTGTCTTCTTATTTTGCTCCGCATTTGGGTATAGCCCGAGATTCTTTGAGTTCTCCTGTTTATGTTTCTACTCTTTTGGGGGATTCTCTTATTGTGGACCGCGTTTATCGATCGTGTTTGGTTACTATTCGTGGTTTTGAGACCAATGCGGATTTATTGTTACTCGATATGGTGGATTTTGATATTATCTTGGACATGGACTGGTTTTTGCCCCATTATGCTATTCTTGATTGTCACGCCAAGACCGTAACGCTGGCTATGCCAGGTATTCTGTGTGTTGAGTGGAGTGGTACCTTATATCACACTCCCAGTAGAGTTATCTCTTTCCTTAAAGCTCAGCGTATGGTTGAGAAGGGGTGTGCCACGTATTTAGCTTATGTGAGAGATGTCAGTGCTGATACCCCTTCTGTGGATTCAGTTCTAGTGGTACAGGATTATCCCGATGTGTTTCCAGCTGATCTTCCAGGCATGCCGCCCGATAGAGACATTGATTTTGGTATTGATTTGTTGCCGGGCACTCAGCCCATTTCCATTCCTCCGTACCGTATGGCTCCTCCTGAGTTAAAGGATCAGTTACAAGAATTGCTGGATAAGGGTTTTATTCGACCCAGTGTTTCACCTTGGGGTGCTCCTGTCTTGTTTGTGAAGAACAAGGATGGTTGTATGCGCATGTGTATTGATTATCGCCAGTTGAACAGGTTACAGTGAAGAACCGTTATCCCTTGCCTCGTATTGATGATCTATTTGACCAGCTTCAGGGCGCACGAGTATTTTCTAAGATTGATTTGCGCTCAGGGTACCATCAGTTGAAGATCCGGGAGCCGGATATCCCGAAGACTGCCTTCACGACTTGATATGGCCATTACGAGTTTCTAATATTGTCATTCAGGCTGACTAATGCCCCCACAATATTTATGCATTTGATGCACAGTGTGTTCAGGCCATATCTTGACTCGTTCGTCATTGTTTTCATAGATGATATTCTTGTTTCCTTCCGGAGCCGGGAAGATCATGAGCAACACCTGAGGACAGTGCTTCAGACCTTGAGAGAGAAGAAGTTGTATGCAAAGTTCTCAAAGTGTGAGTTTTGGTTGAGTTCTGTGGAATTCTTAGGCCACGTAGTATCGAGTGAGGGCATTCGGGTGGATCCGAAGAAGGTAGAGGTCGTGCAGAGTTGGCCCAGGCCATTCTCAGTTATAGAGATTCACAGTTTCCTTGGCTTGGCGGGCTACTACCGTCATTTTGTGGAGGGATTTTCATCGATTGCGGCCCCTATGACTAGATTGACTCAGAAGGGCGCTCCATTTCAGTGGACAGAGGAGTGAGAGGTGAGCTTTCAGAAGCTCAAGACAGCTTTAACTACAACCCCAATCTTGATATTACCTACTGGTTCGGGGTCTTATACAGTTTATTGTGATGCCTCGCGAGTCGGCCTTGGAGCGGTGTTGATGCAGGACGGTAGGGTGATTGGCTACGCGTCCAGACAGTTGAAGATACATGAGAAGAATTACCCTGTCCATGACCTTGAGTTAACTGCCATTGTTCATGCCTTGAAGATCTGGCGTCATTATTTGTACGGTGTGCATTGTGAGATTTATACTGACCACCGGAGTTTGCAGCACATATTCAGGCAGAAGGATCTAAATTTGCGCCAGCGTAGATGGTTAGAGTTGCTAAAGGACTATGACATCACTATATTATACCACCCGGGGAAGGCCAATGTGGTGGCCGACGCCTTGAGTTGTCGGGCGGAGAGTTTGGGGAGTTTGGCATACCTTCATGCAGCTGAGAGGCCTCTAGCCTTAGATGTTTAGTCCTTAGCCAGTCAGCTCGTGAGATTGGATCTTTCTAAGCCTTGCCGGGTATTAGCTTGTGTGGTTTCTCGGTCTTCCTTATTCGATCGTATCAGGGAGCGGTAGTATGATGACCCTCATTTACTTGTCCTCAAGGACACGGTTCATCATGGTGATGCCAGAGATGTGACCATTGGGGGTGACGGGGTATTGAGGATGTAGGGTAAGATTTTTGTGCCCAATGTTGATGGGCTTCAGGAGTTGATTTTAGCTGAGGCCCATAGTTCGCGGTATTCCATCCATCCGGGTACCACGAAGATGTACCAGGATCTGAGACAACACTATTAGTGGCGAATAATGAAGAAGGATATAGCAGAGTTTGTAGCTAGGTGTCTCAACTGTCAACAGGTCAAATGTGAGCATCAGAGACCGGGAGGGTTACTTCAGCAGATTGAGCTTCCAGAGTGGAAGTGGGAGCGGGTCACCATGGACTTTGTGGTTGGACTTCCTCGGACTTTGAGGAGGCATGATGCTATATGGGTGATTCTGGATCGGCTGACCAAATCAGCCCATTTCATTCCGGTACTGACTACTTATTCATCGGAGCGGCTGGCAGAGATTTATATTCGGGAGATCGTTTGTATGCATGGTATTCTAGTTTCTATTATCTCAGACAGAGGTACCCAGTTCACTTCACGATTCTGGAGAGCTGTTCAGCAGGAGTTAGGTACCAGGGTGGAGTTGAGCACACCATTTCACCCCCATACGGACGGACAGTCCGAGCGCACTATTCATATTCTTGAGGATATGCTCCGTGCATGTGTGATTGAGTTTGGAGGGTCTTGGGATCAGGTCTTGCCATTGGCGAAGTTTGCTTACAACAACAGTTATCAGTCCAGCATTCAGATGGCACCGTATGAGGCTTTATATGATAGGAGGTGCAGATCTCCGGTGGGTTGGTTTGAGCCGGGCGAGGCCAGGCTATTGGGCACAGAGTTAGTTCAGGATACATTAGAGAAGGTCAAGGTGATTCAGGATAGACTCCGTACAGCCCAGTCCAGACAGAAGAGTTACGCGGACCAGAAGGTTCGTGATGTTTCATATATGGTCGGAGAGCGGGTTCTGCTTCGGGTTTCATCTATGAAGAGCGTTATGATATTTGGGAAGAAAGGGAAGCTGAGTCCGAGGTTTATTGGCCTTTTTGAGATATTGAGGCGTGTTGGGGAGGTTGCTTATGAGCTTTCCTTACCTCCCAGCTTGGCAGGAGTTCATCTGGTATTTCATGTTTAGATGCTCCGGAGATATCACAGTGACCCGTCTCATGTCTTGGATTTCAGCTCAGTCCAATTGGACAAGGATCTGTCATATGTTGAGGAGCCTGTAGCTATATCGAACAGGCAGGTCAGAATGCTCAGGTCGAAGAACATTACTTCAGTAAAGGTTCAGTGGCGGGGTCAGCCGGCCAAGGAGGCGACTTGGGAGACCGAGCAGGATATGCGCAGCAGTTACCCTCATCTTTTCACTACTTCAGTTATGTCTTTATGCTCGTTCGAGGATGAACGAATGTTTAAGTGTAGGAGGATGTGACGACCCGGCCGGTCGTCTTAAGAATTAATGCCCCGATCCCCTATTAACTATTTTCCCCAAGTCTATTTCTGTTAAATTGAATTGCCGGGAAGTTTGGTTTTGAGTTTCGGAGAGTTTTGGGACACTTAGTCCCTAAATGTGAGCTTAAGTGTTGGAAAGTTTCCCGTAGTCGGAACAGTGTGAAGACGGCCTCAGAATGGAAATCCGATGGTTCCGTTAGCTCCTTTAGGTGATTTCGGGGTTTGGAGCGTGTTCGAAATGCATTTTGGAAGTCCGTAGCTTATTTAGGCTTGAAATGACGAAGTTTGAATTTTTGAAGTGTCCAGTCCGATAGTGAGTTTTTGATTCGAGGGTCGGAATGGAATTACGGAAGTTGTAGTAGTTCCGTCATGTCATTTGGGATGTGTGTGCAAAATTTGAGGTCATATGATGAGTTTAGACGTGTTTTGGCGTCGGATATGAATTCTAGAATTTTCCTAAGTTTTTAGGCTTCAACCTATGCATAATCGATGATTTTGATGTTATGAGACATGTGTTTTAAGGCTCGACCTAGTTTGAATAAGGTATTAGGGTCGGTTGGTGGTTTTGGTTGAGGTCCCGGGGACCTCGGGGTTGTTTCGGATGGTTAACGGGAGAAATTGGGACTTATCAAATGGCTGAACCAGACCTCTTCTCGTTTTTTTCGCACCTGCAAAGGTTTTTCCGTAGGTGCGGATTCGCATGCGCGGTGGGTTTGATCACAGGTGCGATGGAGGAGGATTTGACCAGTGGTCGCAGGTGCGACCAAACGACCGCAAGTGCGGCCCCAGTGGACTTAAGTGAATTCCGCACCTGCGATGCTTTTTTCGCAGGTGCGGTGATCGGGACCGCAGGCGCGAGATCCCTGTGTGTTTTATTCCAAAAATCCGAGAGTTTATTTTGATAAGTCTAAAAATCATGTAAGAGCTCGGGAATTGGCGATTTTCTATGGGTTTTGAAGAGAAGGATCATAGGTAACGTTTTCTAATCCTAATTCATTGTTAGACCATTAATCCCGTTGTTTTCTTTAGTTTATTTATCAAAAAGGGGGGAAAAACCATGGGAAATTGATGAAACTTCCCCAAATCGAAATTCTGAGAATTTAAGGGGTTTTTTTAGCACCGGATTTCGATTGTTTCTGGTTGAGTGAGTTCGTGAGTGAATGGATGTCTGAAAAATATAACTTTTACCCGATTCCGAGACATGAGCCCGAGGGGCGTTTTGGTCATTTTACCTAATTTCGCGCCTTAGCTTTGAATTAATAGTAGAATCAGTTTGCTTGAGATGTTATTTACGATATGTAATTGAATTGTACAGATTTGGGCCATTTGGAGTCGGATACTCGTGGCAAAAGTGTGGTTCCGAGTTGATTTTGAGCCGGTTCGAGGTAAGTGGCTTGTATAACCTTGTGTGGGGGACCTTTCCCCTTAGGTGTAATATTTGGTAATTGAATGCCTTGTACATGAGGTGACGAGCGTGTACTTGTGCTAATTGTTGAAAATTCGGTTTTACTTTAAATATTTAGACTGAATTTCTTTCTTACCTGCTTTATTCTACTTGAAATTATAGCCCATGTTAGTTTAGAAAAGCATGCCTAGTTGACTTGAATTGCCTATTTGCTTAAGTTGCTTTAATTGTACTACGTGAAGCATGTTAGGCTAGGACTACTTGTTGCCTTGTATCTTTGCACTCTATTTCTGAATGTCTTCTTGTTGTGGCTGCGTATTTACTTTGGGACTACGGGATGGTATCCAGGGAGATCCCCCTGCATATTTACTTTGGGACTACGGGACGGTATCCCGGGAGATCCCCTTGCATATTTACTTTGGGACTGCGGGACGGTATCCTGGGAGATCCCCCAGAAATTAACTTTGGGACTGCGGGTTCGATTCCCGATAGATCCCCCTGCACATATGATGGACTATGGGACGGTATCCCGGGAGATACTTCAGATATACATATGATGGACTACGGGACGGTATCCCGGGAGATCCACTAGAAAATTGAGAAAAGGACTACAGGACGGTATCTTGGGAGATCCTCATTGTTACCATTGTTATTGAGCTGTACATATTCCGTTTTTACTCTGTTCTTTATGTTTATTATTGCCTGGTTCGACCGGTCTTATTTCACTGCTGTACCCATTATTATTGTCTGTTTTCATACTGTAAATTCCTATTATATTGTTTAAGTCAGTAGGGCCCTGACCTTCCTCGTCACTACCCGACCGAGGTTAGGCTTGGCACTTACTGAGTACCGCTGTGGTGTAATCATGCCCCTTTTGCGCATGTTTTTCATGTGCAGATCCAGGTACCTCCCCCCAGGTGCAGTATCCCCGAGGTTGAGAGATCCAGTAGAGACTTCGAGGTACATCTGCCGCGTCGGCAGACCAGGAGTCTCTATCTTATTCCAGCTTTTGTGGAAAGCTTTTCCTTCCTCACATTTTGTTTAGACATTCTGGAGTTAGAGCAGTGTATTACATTTCTGTTAGCCTATGTTTCCCGTGAGTTTCCGGGTTTTGGGGTGATATTGTAGACTTCCGCATTTTTTTTGGGTTGTATATGCCAAATGGCATTTAAATACAGTCTTTCTTTTAGGAAAAATCTTCACTTCATTGATTTCCTTGTCGTGCAATATTTTTGACATCAGTTCTAAACCTCTTTCTTCTATTCTCTCACAGATGGTGAGGACAGGTGCTACTCGGGACGATCAGGCACCCGTGCCCCCTACTGAAGCCATCAGAGGCCGGGGCCGAGGTAGAGGCTAAGGACGCGCACGTGGTGTAGCAAGAGCACCTGCGCGAGCTGCCGCCGAGGTACCACCAGCAGATCCAGCCAAAGTCCAGGCACCTGACACGCCTACTGCTACTACTACTCTAGCCCTTCAGGAGACGTTAGCTCAGTTCATGACTATGTACACCACTCTGGCTCAGGCAAGGTTGCTTCCCCTTGCTGCAGCCATATCCCAGGCCGGGGGAGGAGCACAGACTCCTGCCGCCCGCACTCCTGAGCAGCAAGTGCATGCGGAGCAGGTCCCAGAGATCAATCCTGCACCGCCGGTAGTGCCAGTTCAGCCCGAGGATGGGTCAGCTGCTTCAGAGGACGAGCAGCGGAGACTTGAGAGGTTCAAGAAGTATGATCCTCCGGTATTCAATGGACTAGCATCAGACGATGCCTTGGAGTTTCTAGAAGAGTGCAGCCGTATTCTTCGCACTATGGGCATAGCCGGATCTCATTTTTCTCGTTTTGGATCACGGTCATGACTCCTTTCTTAGGCACACATTGCACCGGGCTCAGCTAAGAACTATCGGTAATGGGGTAGACTACCCCGACATCTAACCACTTGATGATTTATTTCTTCACCACCTCTTGCATGGAAGGTTTTAACCTTCTTTGATGCTCCACACTGGGTTTACTTTCTCGCTCCAATTGTATCTTGTGCTCACAAATTCCTGCGGGAATCCCTCGGATGTCCTCTATTGTCCATCCAATGGCTTGTCGGTGTTCCTTTAGGACATTCAACAAATTATCTACTTGCACATCATTCAACTAAGAAGAAACGATTACCATTAAATTATCATCAGAGCCAAGAAAGTTATACCTTAAGCGCGGTGGAAGTGGCTTGAGTTCAAGTTGTGGCTGATCAATAATTGAAGGTTTGGCGGGGGGAGAGACTCTATTCTCTAAGTGAAGAGAAAGTTTCTTTGGTGCATAAGTGTAGTACCCACGTCCTTCTAATGCATTCACCGATTACATGTACCCCTCCATGTCTTCACCATCAAAATTCACCAATATGGCCTCCAAAGCCTCACCTAGACATTCTTCTTCCATCTTCATTTCAATTGCATTTTCTACCTCATCAACAACATCAATGACTGAGATGCTTTCACATGCATGGGGAACTTCATACCTTTCTTGGAAGGTGACCTCTTCATCATTAACTCGGAACTTGATTTCATTTCATTTCGAATCCATAAGTGCCCTTCCAGTAGCAAGGAATGGTCTCCCCAAGATGATAGGGATTTGTTTATCAACGACACTGTCAAGGATCACAAAATCAGCAGGAAGGAGAAACTTTCCCACTTTCACAAGGACATCATCAACAATTCCCACTGGTCTTTTGATTGAACGATCGGCCATTTTCAACCTCATTCTTGTAGGCGTCGGCATACCTAACCCCGCTTTCTTGTAAATAGAAAGAGGCATCAAGTTAATGCTAGCCCCATTATCACAAAGAGCCCTTGCAAAATCTCGCAAGCCAATAGTGCATGGAATGGTGAAGGCTCCCGGGTCTTCTTTCTTTTGAATGGTAGTTGTTGCAATAAAGGAACTAACCCGGTGAGTCACATTCACCACTTTATTCTTGGTGGTTTTTTCTTTGTTATAAAGTCCTTCAAATATTTAGGAAAACCCGGCATCTCTTGAAATGCTTCCACAAATGGGATGTTCACTAATAATTTCTTGAGAATGTCATACAATTTATCGAGTTTGCTATTATCAACCCCCTAGCAAGTCTTTGAGGGAAAGGAGGGGGAGGTCTAGGAATTGGTGCTAGAGATTTTGGTGCCTCTTTCACCTTTTCCTTTACCTCTTCATGGTTTAATTCTTGGACTTTCACTTATTTTGGGAGCTTTTCAACTTCAACAACAATTAGCACCTCAACTTGTGCCTCAACCTCTTGCTCAAGATCGTCTACTCCAACCATTTTGTTCATTTTCTCCTTGAAGTACTTTCCAGCTTCGCGCTATGATTGCCATGCAATGTGAAGTTGGGCCACTCCCATTACCTCTTGGGTTTGCAATTGTGTCATTTGGAAGTGTGCCTTTTAGCTTTGGATTTTTCTCTCTTAACAAATCTCTCATTTGCATTTCTAGTTTTTGTATGGATGCGGTGTGTGACCCCACAAGTTCGGCCATGTTTTTCATTGAAGTGTCGCTTCTTTCTTGGTTTTGCAATACTTTTTCAAGCATGTTCTCCAATTTGGACTCACTTGAAGAACCTTCTTTCCACTGCGAAGAGTTATAGTATCGCCCCTTTGGTGGAACATAGGGGTTTGAACTCCGGTTTGCATAGTTGTTGTTGTGGTTTCTCCAATTACCTTGACTTGATTCACCTTGATCATTATGCCACTGTTGATGGCCTTGCCCTTGCAGGTTAGTCCTCCATTGATTTTGTTGTCAATAACCACCTTGAGAATTATGGACATAGTTTGCTTCCTCGCAATCTTGATTTGACAAGGGTTGCATATCTTCCACAACATTTACCTTCTTCGTTTGGTTTTCCGTGAACATCTTAGTTAACAAATTATTGATGGTGGCAAGCCTGGCAATTACTTAGTCTCTCTCTTGATTCTCCTTAATCATATTGGTCAGAGAGTGAGTACCGTATGCAATTCCACTCGTGGTATCTTTCGAGTACCAAGCTTGATTGTGTTCTGCCATCTTGTTAAGAATTTGTGTGATCCTTGTGAATGGTTTGTCCATAAAATATCCATCCGCCACATTTTTGGGAATGGATTGGTTCAACGGATCCAAACCCATGTAAAACCTCTCTAACAAGATTGTATCCAGAAAACCATGATTCAACGACCTCACTAGGTATAGCTTGAAACGATCCCATGCCTCACGTAGGTGTTCCCCGGTAGTTTCTTGAAGAAGAAAATTTTATCTCTGATCTTGGATTATTGCTTTGTGGGAACTATTTGTCTAAGAAAGCATGGACGATTTCAAGCCAAGAGTAAATGGAATGAGGTGGTAGATTTTGGATCCATTTCCTTGCCTCTCCAGCTAATGAGTACTTGAATACCCTCAGTCTTAGGGAATCATCTGTCACATTGTTCGCTTGTGCATGCACACACACCCAAGAAGTTTCTAAGATGTTGTGTTGGATCATCATCATTAGAATTTTTGAATAATCCCTCTGCCTTAAGCATTAGGATTAAACCATGTTCCACTTTCAAGGTAGTAGCATCAACTCGCGGAGGGACAATGGCATTTGTATCCTCGATGTATTCCTCTATATCCACAAAAGGAATTTCTTCCTCCTCTTACTCGGCCATGTCTACCTAGCACACTAAGTAAATCAAGCAAAGTGTGATGGAATATAAAAAGACGTAAAGTAAAGCACACACTAATTAGTACTTTCAAAACCGTATTCCCCGACAACGACGCCAAAATTTGATACGCTCAAGTTACACCTTAATAAATAGTTTTAAGGCGGTCGATGTCAAATATAATAAGCCAACTAGGTTGGGGTCGAATCCCACAGGGAATAGGTGTGAAAGATTACTTGAATAGTGTGAAACTTGACTTAAATCGTAATTCTATTCCGTTAGCTAAAAAGAGTGTTGTAATTGTGTGTAGTAAAGAAGACTATAATATTGTGAGATTGTAATTAATTTGATTAAAGAAACCAAGTTTGTGTCCCCTTCAATATCATGTGATGTTACCATTGTTAATATGATATATTTCTAATGGGAGGTCCTTTGATATGCAAATGATTTCTAAGTGACTACTCAATATTTTTCAATAGTTGAGTAATATTTTCTCTTTATGATTTTTCCAAATATAAAAAGAGTTGCAATTAAGAATAACCAATTTATGCCAAATAGAATCCACTTATTCCTAAGCGATTCTATTAAACAAGGTTTAAAGACTTGAGTTTTTGACATTCAATTCTACCAAACCCTAACCCACTTTTCCAAGTAAAGGAAGAGTAAAATGGATATATATCAACCAATCATTATATATATATATATATTCAATGGTAAACATCCATTAACATTACACCTATTTAGGGTCCACAACCTTAGTATTTAAGACTAGCCACTCATACTAAAATACAAAGATAAAACAATGATTAAAGTCATAAAGCTTACAAAAATGCAAGAATCTCTCTTTAAAAGATTCCAAAATAATGGGGTATTCAATGCCTTCAATGTATCCTCTTTTTAATACAAGATGACCCACAAAAACCCTAGTAAATCTATTTATAGTGGACTAAAGGTCAGCGTCAAAATTAGACAAAAATGTCCCCGCATAACACTTTTGCGACCGCATACTTGTCGCATATCACGTATGCGGTCTGCATAACTTCCTAATGCATAGCAGAACCTCAGTTCTGCAAACTTAGAATTTGACCGCATCTCAATTATGTGGTCCGCATATCCATTATGCGACCACATTTTCCCTCGCAGAAGTGCTTCTCAGCTTTCTTGATTTCAATTATGTGGTCATTATGCGGTCCGCATATGTGTTATGCGAACGCATAATGGACTACATTTTATTCTCTTCAATTGACCATGAGTCTGCTTTAGTTTGCGGTGATTATGCAGTCCACATATGACTTCTGCAATCGCATGCTTGCAACATTCCTGCCCTTTTGTGGCGTTTTGACTTCTTTTCCATGTTTTTGAGTCCTCAAGCCTCATGCATTGAAAAATACCAAAACTTCTTAAGAATTAATTAAAAATTCATTTATAGACGAACTAAGGTCTATGTAATTGGTATCAAAAGTGCCAAAATTCTACGGCACATCAGTCGTAGATTCTAGAGGCGAGCCGCAGAATCAGGCTCGTAGATGTGGTGTCCTTTTCGCAGGTGCGCCCAATGCTGGGCTTGGAGCTTTCCGTAGATGCGGCCCATGGTTTGCATAAGCGAAAATGCTGGAGGCAGTGATGTACATTTAATACGGTACTTAGGCCATTTTGGCTCATTTACTTCACTTCTTGGACGATATTTGGAGGTTCTTCGAGAGGGGTTTTCACATAGCTATTGAAGGTATGTAATTTATATCCAATGTAAGTTAAATACATATATTATGAGTAGATTTTAAAATGAAAAAATTGTGAAATTATTGATAAAAATGGGATTTAATGACAAATATGATTATGGAATTGGGTAAAAATTATATATTTGAGTTCGTGAGGTTATGGTTAACAATTATCTTTCAAAATTTTCGGAATCCGGGCACGTGGGACCAGGTGATGAATTCTAGGAATCTTCCAATTTGGGTTGGGTAGTTACTCTAATAGTTAAATTATGAACTTTTGAGCATGTATTGATTAATTTATATAACCTTTGACTTGTTTTGGATCGTTTGGCACCGAGTTGAGGATTTAAAGCACATTTGTGGATCAGAAGTGAGCTTGAAAATGAGGTAAGTCTCTTTCCTAAACTTGTAAGAGAGAACTCATCCCCTTAGGTGTATTCCTCATTGTGAATTACTTGTGCAGGCAGCTACATACGCACTAGGTGACTAGAGTCCGTGCGTAGCTATATTCCATGAGATGTTCGGGTAGTCTTAGCTTTACACGATGCCTTGATGGTACTGTCAGGTTTGTTATGCATATTAAATGTCTTAATTAAAGCTAAGATTTGGGATTTTGAGGTTGAAACTCTCTAAATTAGATTTCATATTTTTGGGAAGAATGGAGGAATATATAATAATTCTGAGAAATCCATATCCTCTAGCGTCACAAGTATTCCGCAAGCGAGGTAAACTTATCTACTCTCATGGGAGTGGTCAGTTCACCTTGTCAGTTCAATAGATACGTCTATGGTTTGTGCCGTTCGACCCTCGGCTGCACACAACATATTTTTGGAACGGGCCATACGACCTCGACATAATTCGTGCGTAACTCGAAGCCTTATTATACTTGACATTTTTTTATGGCTTGAGAGGTTATAATTATTAATGACAGAACCTGGAAATCAGCTAGTAGTGAAGGAATTATGTAATTACTGCGTGTTATTGAGTTATTATTATTGGTTATAGAACCCATGATTAATTAGAATATCTGTATTTTATTTTTAGCCCATAGTAAGTATCGAAGTCGACCCTTCGTCACTACTTCTTCGAGGTTAGACTAGATACTTACTGTGCACATGTTGTTTATGTACTGACGCTACACTTTTGCACTAACCATGCATGATCTGAGGCAGGTGCATCTGGCTGTCATACTAACGCGCACCCCCGTTACCTCGAGGACTAGTGGTGAGCTGCTTCCTGAGCCGTTCTACAGCACATGGCGTCTCTATTTTGTATTTAATCTCTGTCTACTTTATTTCAGACAGTAGTTTGAGTTTTGTATATTCTACTAGTTACTCATACACTTGTGACACCAGGTCTTGACACACATACTCTTAGACTTTATGGTTTTGGAGTATTTATGTCATTACAATTGCTTACTCAGTTTCCTTCGTTTTATTTTATTAAATTTTATACTGCTTGATTTCTTAAAAAATGAGATTTAGTTAATTTGAAACTTATTAAAAAGAGCAATCATATGGTCAGTTCACCATTGGCTTGCCTAGCGGCGACGTTGGGCGCCATCACGACCTACAAGAGAAATTGCACCGTGACAAAAAATCAGCATGTCATCGACATATAAAAAAATTCTTACTCTATACTCTTTTGTAAATTTAGAGTAAATGCACTTGTCTGCATGATTATGTATGAACCCCTTTGATAGTATTACACTGTCAAATCTTTCACGACACTATTTAGTGCTTGTTTGAGACCATAGAGAGATTTTATCAATTTACAAACTTTCTTCTAGTTTCTCGGAAGATTAAATCCTTCATGTTTTGCATATATATGTTTCCTCACAAAGGTTTCCATTTCAAAAGGACGTCTTAACATCCATTCGATGTATGTAAGGATCATAAATAGAGGCCAAGGATAAAAGGACTCTAATGGATGTTATTCTTGTAACAGGAACATATGTATCTAAATAGTCTATGCCTTCCTTTTGAGTGAAACCTTTTGCAACTAATCCTGCCTTGAAGGTTTGGACAGAACCATTTGTGTTGTACTTTCTTCTAAAGAACCACTTACAACCTATAGGATTTGATCCAAGAGAAAGATCAACTAAAACCCAAGTGTTGTTGGATATACTTGAGCCCATTTCATCATTAATGGCCTCTTTCCAAAAGGCAACGTCTCTAGAAGACATACATATTTGGGTGTTCTTCAACATTCAATACAATAGGAATTTGATTAAAGACGTTTGTCCTATCTCCTTTAACAAGAAATACCATAGACTCTGAAGAAATAAAATCAGAACCAAGATGTTTTTCTTTTCTTATTCTTTGGATTTTTCTTGGTTCTATTTGCATATCATCACTTTTTTCATTATTTGTAATAATTTCAGAAAGTGACAATTTATTTGCATTAATACGTTTTCCATTTACTTTAGTCATTCCATCAACATTTTCATTTATAAATCAATATTTAATAAATTCAAAATGTATAGATTCTATAATGACATCAGATTGTAGATCTAGCAGTCTATATACTTTGGAGTGTTGTGCATACCCTACAAAAAACTTTTAATTCCTCTAGGACCCAATTTTGTTCTTTGATGGTCAGGTACTTTATAATAGGATATACACTCCCACACTTTAAAATTATTTAAATTTGATTTTCTACCATTACAAAGCTCATAAGGCGAAACATTAACACTTTTTGAAGGCACTCTATTTAGAGTATAACATGCAGTTAGTAGTGCTTCATCCCATAAATTATGTGGCAAATGTTAGTTAATTAACATAGCATTAACCATGTCTCCCAAAGTTCTATTTTTTCTCTCCGCCAACCCATTTTGTTGAGGAGTATATGGAGCACTTGTAACGACCCGACTGATCGTTTTGAGCATTTCCATCTCGTTCAGCTATTTGAAGCCTTAAGTAGCATCATTTTATGTGTTGCGACTTATGTTAATCATAGGTTTTGATTTTTAGGTTAATTAGAATTGATTTGGAAGAATGATTCTCAACTCGAAAACTTTAAACTGGAAGAGTTGACCAAGTTTGACTTTTCAGTATTTGACCTTAGAGTGGAGTTTTGATGGTTCCGTTAACTCTGTTGGGTGATTTAGGACTCAGGAGCGTGCTTGGATTTTCATTTTGATGTTTCTAGAAGGTTTCGACACAAATTGGAAAAAATTGAAGGTTTGGAAGTTCATAAGTTTGACTGGAACTTGAGTTTGAGGATATCAGATTGTGATTCCAGGAATTAGAATAGCTTCATCATGTAATTCGGGACCTGTGTGAAAATTTGAGTTCATACCGGGATAATTTGATATGTTCGGCGCGAGTTTTGGAAATTAAGTTCAAAGTCCATATATTTTGATTTGCAGTTGATGCCTCGAGTAGATCCTTATAATGTTATGGGACTTGTTGATATATTTGGACGGGGTCCCGAAGGGCTCGGGGTGAATTTTGGACATAGTTTGGATCATTTCAAATGGTTTTTTCATTGCTAGTTTTCTGCTGTTACCTGTTGCTTCTGGCATTCTTCGCGATCATGAAGGCTTGGCCGTGATCGTGGAAAATGTTTTGTCAGTGGAGCTATTTGTTCTCCGTGTTCGCGCTTTTGAGGTCGCGTTTGCACTGGGTTGAATATTTTAGTGTTCGCGTCTGCGTCCATGGCTATACATTCGCGTAGTGTTGAGCAGGGGTTGGTCACTCTATATGGATTCTTCATCGCGTTCGCAGTGGGTGTTTCGCGATCGCAAAAGTCTGGTAGTGTGTTTCATCGCGTTCACGAGGGTTTTTCCACGAAAGGGTAATGCAAAGTGAGGCAGTGTGGGTTTGTTCTTTGCGAATGCGAGGCTTCTACCGCGTTCACGTAAAGAGGATGTCTGGGCAGAAATATAAAGTACTCTATTTCGAGGGTTTCAACCATATTTATATTTTTGGAGCTATGGAGCTCAGATTGAGGCGATTCTTGAAGAAAATTTTACCATATGAATTGGGGTAAGTGTTCTCTACTCGATTTTGGTTATATTTCATGAATCGATATTCATTTTTTAGAAATTGGTTGATGAATTCAAAGAGGAGATTGATGGTTTTAGCCTAAAGTTTCATAATGTGAAATTTTGAGTTTTGAACAGCGAATTGGAGTCGGATTTGAGTGAAACTAGTATGGTGAACTCGTAATTGAATGGGTTGTCGGATTTTATGAGTTCTGTCGGATCTCGAGGTGTGGACCAGGATGTGACTTTTAGCCGGTTTTGGTATTTGTTTAAGGATTCGATCTTTATACTTTGGAATTGTTTCCTCAGCTTTATACGTTGTATTTGAGATTCTCTTGGCTAGTTTTGAGCTGTTCGGAGGTCGGTACCCACGGGATGGCATTTTTGGAGCATCGCATGACTTGCTTGGTAAAGGAATTGGGTTTTTTGAGGTAAGTAACACTTCTAAACATGGTGCTGAGGGTATGAAACCTTTCATTGCGTGTTATACGATTGGTGTTGAGGTGGCACACATACTAGATGACGGGCGTGTGGGCATGCACCATGTAACTTGTAATTCCGTTATTTCTGTGGTACTGTGTAGCAACCTGATCTTATCTGTAACCATGAGATCTTTACGCACTAGAGCTATTGAGCTGTGATTCATGTTAAAAACCATGTCTAGGCTACATGCTTATTCTGTTGGGACCCATTGAGGCTGTTACTACTGTTGAGTTATTTGCTTACATTGTAATTTCATACTCAATCATGTTCATTCATTTCATGACTTGCTCGGTATAGGAATCGGCTTGTCCGAGGTAAGTAACACTTCTAAACTTGGTGGTGAGGGTATGAAACCTTGAATTGCGTGTTATACGATTGGTGTTGAGGTGACACACATACTAGATGACGGGCGTGTGGGCGTGCACCATGTAAGTTGTAATTCCGTTATTTCTGTGGTACTGTGTAGCTACCTAATCTTATCTGTGACCATGAGATCTTTACGCACTAGAGCTATTGAGATGTGATTCATGTTAAAAACCATGTCTAGGCTACGTGCTTATTCTGTTGGGACCCATTGAGGCTGTTACTACTGTTGAGTTATTTGCTTACATTGTAATTTCATACTCAATCATGTTCATTCATTTCATGACTTGCTCGGTATAGGAATCGGCTTGTCCGAGGTAAGTAACACTTCTAAACTTGGTGGTGAGGGTATGAAACCTTGAATTGCGTGTTATACGATTGGTGTTGAGGTGACACACATACTAGATGACGGGCGTGTGGGCGTGCACCATGTAAGTTGTAATTCCGTTATTTCTGTGGTACTGTGTAGCTACCTAATCTTATCTGTGACCATGAGATCTTTACGCACTAGAGCTATTGAGATGTGATTCATGTTAAAAACCATGTCTAGGCTACGTGCTTATTCTGTTGGGACCCATTGAGGCTGTTACTACTGTTGAGTTATTTGCTTACATTGTAATTTCATACTCAATCATGTTCATTCATTTCATATCAAACCTCAGTCTCTGTTCCTACATATTGATACATCATATCATTATTTTTGGTGTGATATTTCATGACATTGAGAGTCCGAGAGACTAGAGAGATTGATGACTGAGTGAGGCTGAGAGCCTGAGTGTGAGGATATTTATGGGATCGGGCTACACGCGACAACATGTTTAATTGATTTTATGCCATGATTGTCTTGATATAGATCTTTGGCTAAAGTAGCCCATCTGGAGGCCTCTTTCCAAAACGCAACGTCTCTAGAAGACATTGCTTCGTGAAATGTATTCGGGTGTTCTTCAACATTCAATACAATAGGAATTTGATTAAAAACGTTTGTCCTATCTCCTTTAACAAGAAATACCATAGACTCTGAAGAAATAAAATCAGAACCAAGATGTTTTTCTTTTCTTATTCTTTGGATTTTTCTTGGTTCTATTTCCATATCATCACTTTTATCTTTATTTGTAATAATTTAAGAAAGTGATTGCATTAATACGTTTTCCATTTACTTTAGTCATTTCATCAACATATTCATTTATAAATCTGTATTCAATAAATTCAAAATGTATAGATTCTATAATGACATCAGATTGTAGATCTAACAGTCTATATACTTCGGAGTGTTGTGCATACCCTACAAAATTTTTTTAATTCCTCTAGCACCCAATTTTGTTCTTTGATGGTCAGGTACTTTATAATAGGATATACACTCCCTCACATTAAAATAATTTAAATTTGATTTTCTACTATTACAAAGCTCATAAGGCGAAACATCCACACTTTTTGAAGGCACTCTATTCAGAGTATAACATGCAGTTAGTAGTGCTTCACCCCATAAATTATGTGGCAAATGTTAATTAAGTAACATAGCATTAACCATGTCCACCAAATTTCTATTTTTCTTTCCGCCAACCCATTTTGTTGAGGAGTATTGGGAGTAGTTGTAATGACTCGACCGGTCGTTTTGAGCATTTCCATCTCGTTTAGCTATTTGAAGCCTTAAGTAGCATCATTTTATGTGTTGTGACTTGTGTGAATCGTCATTTTTGATTTTTAGGTTAATCAGAATTGATTTGGTAGAATGATTCTCAACTCGAAAGCTTTAAACTGGAAGAATTGACCAAGTTTGACTTTTCAGTATTTGACCTTAGAGTGGAGTTTTGATGGTTCTGTTAGCTCTATTTGGTGATTTAGGACTTAGGAGCGTGCTTGGATTTCCATTTTGATGTTTCTAGAAGATTTCAGCACAAATTGGCGAAAATTGAAGGTTTGGAAAGTTCATAAGTGTGACTGGAACTTGATATTGAGGATATCAGATTGTGATTCCGGGAATTGGAATAGCTTTGTCATGTAATTTGGGACTTGTTTGAAAATTTTGGTTCATACTGGGTTGATTTGATATGTTTCGGCACGAGTTTTTGAAATTGAAAGTTCAAAGTCCATAGATTTTGATTTGAGTTTGATGCCTCGAGTAGGTCCTTATTATGTTATAGGACTTGTTGGTATATTTGGACGGGGTCCCGAAGGGCTCGGTGTGAGTTTTGGACATAGTTTGGATCATTTCAAATGGTTTTTGCATCGCTGGTTTTCTGCTGTTACCTGTTGCTTCTAGAATTCTTCGCGATCACGAAGGCTTGACCGTGATCGTGGAAGGTGTTTTATCAGTGGAGCTATTTTTTCTCCGCGTTCGCGCTTCTGAGGTCGCGTTCATACTGGATTGAATATTTTAGTGTTCACGTCCGCGTCCATGGCTATACATTTGCTTAATGTTGAGCAGGGGTTGGTCACTCTATATGGATTGTTCATCGCGTTCGCAGTGAGTTTTTTCGCGATTGCGAAAGTCAGGTAGTGTGTTTCATCACGTTCACGAGGGTTTTTCCGCGAAAAGGTAATGCAAAGTGAGGCAGTGTGGGTTTGTTCTTCGCGAATGAGAGGCTTCTCTGCATTCACGTAAAGAGGATGTCTGGGCAGAAATATAAAGTACTCTATTTCGAGGGTTTCAACCATTTTTAAATTTTTGGAGCTATGGAGCTCGGAATGAGGCGATTCTTGAAGAAAATTTCACAATATGAATTGGGGTAAGTGTTCTCTACTTGGGTTTAGTTATATTTCATGAATCCATATTCAATTTTTAGAAATTTGTTGATGAATTCAAAGAGGAGATTGAGGGTTTTGGCCTAAAGTTTCATAATGTGAATTTTTGAGTTTTGAACATCGAATTGGAGTCGGATTTGAGTGAAACTAGTATGGTGAACTCGTAATTGAATGGTTGTCGGAATTTGTGAGTTTTGTCGGGTTTCGTGGTGTGGACCAGGGTGTGACTTTTGGACGATTTTGGTATTTGTTTAAGGATTGAATTTTTATACTTTGGAATTGTTTCCTCAGGCTTTATATGTTGTATTTGACATTCTTTTGCTAGTTTTGAGCCGTTCGGAGGTTGGTACGCACGAGATGGCATTTTCGGAGCATCGCATGGCTTGCTAGGTATTGTAATCGGCTTTTTCGAGGTAAGTAACACTTCTAAACTTGGTGGTGAGGGTATGAAAACTTGAATTGCGTGTTATACGATTGGTGTTGAGGTGACATACATACTAGGTGACGGGCGTGTGGGCGTGCACCATGTAACTTGTAATTCTGTTATTTCTATGGTACTGTGTAGTTACATGATCTTATCTGTAACCATGGGATCTTTACGCTCTAGAGCTATTGAGCATTGATTCATGTTTAAAACCATGTCTAGTCTACGTGCTTATTCTGTTGGGACCCATTGAGGCTGTTACTACTACTGAGTTATTTTCCTACACTGCAATTTCATACTCAATCATGTTCATTCATTTCATATCATACCTCAGTCTCTGTTCCTACATATTGATACATCACATCATTATTTTTGGTGTGATATTTCATGACATTGAGAGTCCGAGAGACTAGAGAGATTGATGACTGAGTGAGGCTGAGAGCCTGAGTGTGAGGATACTTATGGGTTCGGGCTACACGCCACAACATCTTTCATTGATTTTATGCCATGATTGGCTTGATATAGCGCTTTGGCTAAAGTATCCCATTTGGAGGCCTTTTTCCAAAAGGCAACGTTTCTAGAAGAAAATGCTTCGTGAAACGTATTCGGGTGTTCTTCAACATTCAATACAATAGGAATTTGATTACTAATGTTTGTCCTATCTCTTTTAACAAGAAATACCATAGACTCTGAAGAAATAAAATTAGAACCAAGATATTTTTATTTTCTTATTCTTTGGATTTTTCTTGGTTCTATTTGCATATCATCACTTTTTTCTTTATTTGTAATAATTTAAGAAAGTGATTGAATTAATACGTTTTCCATTTACTTTAGTCATTATATCAACATTTTCATTTATAAATCTGTATTCAATAAATTCAAAATGTATAGATTCTATAATGACATCAGATTGTAGATCTAGCAGTCTATATACTTCGGAGTGTTGTGCATACCCTACAAAAAACTTTTAATTCCTCTAGCACCCAATTTTGTTCTTTGATGGTCAGGTACTTTATAATAGGATATACACTCCCTCATATTAAAATAATTTAAATTTAATTTTCTACCATTACAAAGCTCATAAGGCGAAACATCCACGCTTTTTGAAGGCACTCTATTTAGAGTATAACATGCAGTTAGTAGTGCTTCACCCCATAAATTATGTGGAAAATTTTAATTAAGTAACATAGCATTAACCATGTCCACCAAAGTTCTATTTTTTCTTTCCGCCAACCCATTTTGTTGAAGTGTATAGGGAGCACTTCTTATGACCCGACCAGTCGTTTTGAGCATTTCCATCTCGTTCAGCTATTTGAAGCCTTAAGTAGCATCATTTTATGTGTTGTGACTTGTGTGAATCGTCGGTTTTGATTTTTAGGTTAATCAGAATTGATTTGGTAGAATGATTCTCAACTCGAAAGCTTTAAGCTGGAAGAGTTGACCAAGTTTGACTTTTCAGTATTTGACCTTGGAGTGGAGTTTTGATGGTTCCGTTAGCTCTGTTGGGTGATTTAGGACTTAGGAGCGTGCTTGGATTTCCATTTTGATGTTTCTAGAAGGTTTCAGCACATATTGGCAAAAATTGAAGGTTTGGAAAGTTCATAAGTGTGACTGGAACTTGGGATTGAGGATATCAGATTGTGATTCTGGGAATTGGAATAGCTTCGTCATGTAATTCGGGACTAGTTTGAAAATTTGGGTTCATACCTAGTTGATTTGATATGTTTCGGTGCGAGTTTTGAAAATTGAAAGTTCAAAGTCCATAGATTTTGATTTGAGGTTGATGCCTCGAGTAGGTCCTTATTATGTTATGGGACTTGTTGGTATATTTAAATGGGGTCCCGAAGGGCTCGGTGTGAGTTTTG
Source organism: Nicotiana knightiana (assembly GCA_005239525.1). Taxonomy (NCBI): domain Eukaryota; kingdom Viridiplantae; phylum Streptophyta; class Magnoliopsida; order Solanales; family Solanaceae; genus Nicotiana; species Nicotiana knightiana. The sequence goes on along the minus strand of ML430427.1, from coordinate 14,587 downwards.
GACATAGTTTGGATCATTTCAAATGGTTTTTGCATTGCTAGTTTTCTGCTGTTACCTGTTGCTTCTGGCATTCCTCACGATCATGAAGGCGTGGCCGTGATCGTGGAAGGTGTTTTGTCAGTGGAGCTATTTGTTCTCCGCGTTCGCGCTTCTGAGGTTGCGTTCGCACTGGGTTCAATACTTTAATGTTCGTGTCCACGTCCATGGCTATATGTTCCCGTAGTGTTGAGCAGGGGTTGATCACTCTATATGGATTCTTCATCGCGTTCACTGTGAGTTTTTCGCGATCGCGAAAGTCAGGTAGTGTGATTCATCGCGTTCACGAGGGTTTTTCTGCGAAAGGGTAATGCAAAGTGAGGCAGTGTGGGTTTGTTCTTCGCGAATGCGAGGCTTCTACCGCGTTCACATAAAAAGGATGTCTGGGCAGAAATATAAAGTACTCTATTTTGAGGGTTTCAGCAATTTTTACATTTATGGAGCTACGGAGCTCGGATTGAGGCGATTCTTGAAGAAAATTTTACCATATGAATTGGGGTAAGTGTTCTCTACTCGGTTTTGGTTATATTTCATGAATCCATATTCATTTTTTAGAAATTGGTTGATGAATTCAAAGAGGAGATTGAGGGTTTCGGCCTAAAGTTTCATAATGTGAATTTTTGAGTTTTGAACATCGAATTGGAGTCGGATTTGAGTGAAACTAGTATGGTGAACTCGTAATTGAATGGGTTGTCGAATTTTATGAGTTCTGTCGGGTTTCGTGGTGTGGACCAGGGTGTGACTTTTGGCCAGTTTTGGTATTTGTTTAAGGATTCAATGTTTATACTTTGGAATTGTTTCCTAAGGCTTTATATGTTGTATTTGACATTCTTTTGCTAGTTTTGAGCCGTTCGGAGGTCGGTAGGCGCGGGATGACATTTTCGGAGCATCGCATGGCTTGCTCGGTATTGGAATCGGCTTGTCCGAGGTAAGTAACACTTCTAAACTTGGTGCTGAGGGTATGAAACCTAGAATTGCGTGTTATACGATTGGTGTTGAGGTGACACGCATACTAGGTGAAGGGCGTGTGGGCGTGCACCATGTAACTTGTAATTTCGTTATTTTTGTGGTACTGTGTAGCTATCTGAACTTATCTGTAACTATGAGATCTTTACGCACTAGAGCTATTGAGCTGTGATTCATGTTAAAAACCATGTCTAGGCTACGTGCTTATTCTGTTGGGACCCATTGAGGCTGTTACTACTGTTGAGTTATTTGCTTGCATTGCAATTTCATACTCAATCATGTTCATTCCTTTCATATCATACCTAAGTCTTTGTTCCTACATATTGATACATCATATCATTATTTTTGGACTGATATTTTATGACATTGAGAGTCCGAGAGACTAGAGAGATTGATGACTGAGTGAGGCTGAGAGCCTGATTGTGAGGATATTTACAGGATCGGGATACACGCCATAACATGTTTCATTGATTTTATGCCATGATTGGATTGATATAGCGCTTTGGATAAAGTAGCCTATTTGAAGGCCTCTTTCCAAAATGCAACGTATCTAGAAGACATTGCTTCTTGAAACGTATTTGGGTGTTCTTCAACATTCAATACAATAGGAATTTGATTACATACGTTTGTCCTATCTCCTTTAACAAGATATACCATAGACTCTGAAGAAATAAAATCATGACCAAGATGTTTTTCTTTTCTTATTCTTTGGATTTTTCTTGGTTCTATTTGCATATCATCACTTTTTTCTTTATTTGTAATAATTTCAGAAAGTGACAATTTATTTGCATTAATGCGTTTTCCATTTACTTTAGTCATTTCATCAACATTTTCATTTATAAATCTATATTAAATAAATTCAAAATGTATAGATTCTATAATGACATCAGATTGTAGATCTAGCAGTCTATATACTTTGGAGTGTTGTGCATACCCTACAAAAAACTTTTAATTCCTCTAGGAACCAATTTTTTTCTTTGATGGTCAGGTACTTTATAATAGTATATACACTCTCACACTTTAAAATAATTTAAATTTGATTTTCTACCATTACAAAGCTCATAAGGCGAAACATCCACACTTTTTTAAGGCACTCTATTTAGAGTATAACATGTAGTTAGTAGTGCTTCATCCCATAAATTATGTGGCAAATATTAATTAAGTAACATAGTATTAACCATGTCCACCAAAGTTCTATTTTTTCTTTCTGCCAACCCATTTTGTTGAGGAGTATAGGGAGCACTTGTAACGACCCGACCGATCGCTTTGAGCATTTCCATCCCGTTCAGCTATTTGAAGCCTTAAGTAGCATCATTTTATGTGTTGTGACTTGTGCGAATCATCGGTTTTGATTTTTAGGTTAATCAGAATTGATTTGGAAGAATGATTTTCAACTCGAAAGCTTTAAACTGGAAGAGTTGACCAAGTTTGACTTTTTAGTATTTGACCTTGGATTGGAGTTTTGATAGTTCCGTTTGCTCTGTTGGGTGATTTTGGACTTAGGAGCGTGCTTGGATTTTATCGTGCCCCCTTTTTTTCCCCGAGCGCTACCTTCGGGGCCCAGTCGAAAGGGGTTTATGACATTGTGTTGAGACAACTCGTTCCTTTTGGGAAAGGGATTTTCATATTTTGAAGAGTCGTCACCTAACGATTTTAACAGTGCGTTAGGGCAACTAAGGGGTTCAATTACAACTACATTACTAACCAGAGATTGGGTAATGGCTTGAAATTATCCTAAGGGGAAGGTGTTAGGCACCCCTCAGGATCCACAAGTGTGGTTCCCAGCCAAATGGTTTTTGTGAATTTGTACGGCTTAGAAAATAAACAAATAAAGGCTCAAATACGAGGGGATTTAAGTCTTAAGCATGCAGATGTTTGGAAAGTAAAGAAGATTAGCTTTTGAAAGGATTACAATCTAAGCATATAAACGGTATCCTAGGTTTATAATAATATGGATCACATCAATGCAATACCCAGTAATCATTTCTCGAAGAGGGGCTACACGTGGTATTAGTGCACCGGTCATCATATTCATATTCTACCCTTTCCCACCCCGTGAAAGCAACTAAATTGAGTATGGTCTCGACCTCTATTGCATGCTGTTACCCGTCCCTTCCTATTAGTCCCGGAGGAAATTAGGACTACTATCCTAAAGGAGGTGCTAGGCAGACCCCCAGGTTTTAAAGGTGAAAATTCTAAGGCGACATATAATGAACAAGTAGAACTGCAGATAAAGGGGGTAGCACATAAACAGGAAAGGGCTCAAAGACCTCCACAAATAGTGCACATAACAGCATGTCTCATACACAATTATAGTCCATATTCAGGTTCAGATCCTAAGCATTATATCTAAGTGTTAACATAAAGACAGGTTTATTGCATAACTCAGAGAGGAAGTCTTAATTAGGCTTGCCTACTAGTTTTAAGCATGTTGACAGTTGAACACTAATCACAAAGGACAATTATGTTTTTATTTTTTAAGTTGATTACCTAAGGCTTGCCTAGGTGTAAAATAACATGCAACAGTTATTCAGATTGTTTATAGCTAATAACATGCAATTCTAGGTGTTGAAGATGTGCAAGGACTAATTACCAGTTGTTTAGAATAGGGGACTGTTTTAGATATCTGTATTTAGACTAAGTGCAATTAAATGGGGACTGTTTTAGATATCTGTATTTAGACTAAGTGCAATTAAATGAATACGATCCTATAGCATGATGTCTAATGCAACATGATGCATAGTAACCTAAACACGATTTCTAAATGCACATAAAATCACAACATTATGCACTGTTTCAGGAATAGGAAGAGTACATCTTGTTAATGTTACTTACTTTGAAACACGATCTCTAAGTGCGCAGGCGTGGTGAGACATGATTGCAGTTATTTATCCTAGGACAAGACTTCTAATAAAGTTTCAGAACATGTTTACATGGACAGAATCACAGAATAGCAGTTTATTTTATTGTTATTATTTATCCTATAGGCAGGATTTCTAAGCGTAGATGAGATGTTGAATACAATACACATAAATCCTAAGTAGCATGATATCTAATGCATGGACATACGAACCTACACAGGATCTCTATCGCACAGATTGGGAATAAAAACCTAAGCTTGGTTTCTACCCTTGTAATTACTAGACATGCATAGTTACACCTCCCGTTTCACTATCCAGCCCCAGAATTATTTACAAATTATTACAGGCCAATGATTATGGATTACACAACTAGAAGTGAAAAAATAAGAAGTTATTCTATAGGGAGCCTTCAATTAGGCCCAAATCCTCTAAACCTCATTGCCATATGGTATTCATAGCCTTTTCACAGTCCGGGTGTGTCAAAGTTCCCTAACGACCTCAATGGTTCCCGGGCAGTGCTCACACCCAGACTTAGTAACCAGGAGTTAAACATATGTAGTGTGGAAATTCCAGCCTCAGTGTGCTAGAGTTCATAGGGAACTCAAGGTCCCAAAGAAGTGCTCACACTGAGGGGCAGAACTTAAAGGTCTAGGAATCAAGTGAAGTGCAAGAGATAAATTTGAAAAGATTTTGACACAAAACAACACTGGATTGATTCAGTAAATAAAGAAGTTTTCTGAAAAGGTTTTGATCAGTAATGAAACAACTTGAATATATTGTAAACATCTTTGGAAAAGTAGAAACCAACTCGCACAGGTTCAGCACATTAAATCATAGATTTCACTCGGAGACAATGGGGATTGTGGACACATAGAAACATATTTGCATTACAGAAGTATTAGAGTGTCACATACTAGTATTGAGTCTGAAACAACGCAATTAGTCACCAAGAATTCATGCCAAGATCTAAACATAATCATATTCGAGGGAGTACTGGGAGATGGTAGAACATAATTACACATAGGTTTAAGAAACACATGTTGAGTAACTTACAGAGCAATTATAGTATCCTAGGGATTGCATGCTGAGGCTATAAGGGAGGAGATACCCAGAACCAACAAACGTAATATGTGAAACTAGTTGCAAGTACGACAACATAACCATAAGTAAAAGGAAACCAGAAGCACGATGCATCGTAATAACCATAGAAACATGTTGGAGACATTAACTATAAACTGGAAACATACTAGTTGAAGACAGCAAATACAAAATAAGAGGCAAGTAGAATAGCTAGTCTTGGCTTACAGCCGACCAGCAATAGCAAACAATCGAGAGAAGAATAGTAGATTGTGTGTGTGTGAGCAAGAGAGAATAGAACAAGGTCTATATTTTTTTCGTTAATGAAAGAGTGGTGTGTATATATAGTTTTTGAAAACCAGAAGTGAATAAGGCAGAAAATCAGAATAAACCAGTAATTAGGGACTGAGCATCAATCAATACACAATCAGTATAGGTATCTCTTAATTGAAGGGATCGAGTTCAAACGACTAGCAGGCAAAATAACAAATAAGGAAAGTTCCCATATGTGACATACATATGACATATAAGGAAACAATTTCAAATCAGTACAAGCATACAATAGAGGCTAGGTTCACATACTCTAATTAAGGGAATGGGAATCAATTAACAACTCCTTAATTGAAGGGATCGAGTTCAAACGACTAGCAGGCAAAACAACAAATAAGGAAAGTTCCCATATGTGACATGCATATGACATATAAGGAAACAATTTCAAATCAGTACAAGCATACAATAGAGGCTAGGTTCACAGACTCTAATTAAGGGAATGGGAATCAATTAACAACAAATAAATCATGTAACAAGGTAAAAAATGGACTAAGGTCGGAAATTAATCAGTAAAGTCTCAAATCACAAGGAATCAGGGATTCAAAATAATAAATCAGGAACCCTACCAAACTAAAATTACAGAGAATCAGGGATTCAAACAGGAGTAACATCAATCAAAGGAAACTAACATGAATCGAATAAATCACATGCAAGAGGTCAGAAACCCTAATAGTAAAAGCATGTGAAATCAAGTATTCTCATGAACTTATAGGGAAAACAAAAAGATAAACGTGACATCAAGGAAAGAATAACAGAGGGTAAAACATCACGAAATCATAAAGCTCATGCATATGCAAACAATATTGAAGACAAAGGCATGTAATAATTTGGATAAGAGAGGAAAAATATCAAATAAATTACTAAAACATAGTAACGACCCTAGGATAATGCTGAAAACATCATAGGAAAATTATTTTAACGGAGTCATGAAACCCTAGTTGAAAACGAAGAGTCGTTTTAGAGAAAATCGGAGAGTTTTTTGAGGAAAACAATGAAATAGCTCAAAACATATACAAATCTATCATATATCTAAAGAATCGGGAGAGTTTTAAAAATTTAGGGTTTCAAAGAGAACCCAGAGAGATAAAGAAAAACCTCAAACGTCGATGGTTTAACCCCTAAAGGTCATAGAACTTGCTTGAATAGCCGGAGGTAGCCGGAGATGGCCGGAGGGTGATGAGCACAGGTCCAGGAGGTAGGAGGATTCAACCCAGGTCTCTTGAAGACCTTAGATATGGAAAACATCGGTGTGAGGGAACCACAGGAGGTAGGAGGATGGTGAGAGCTTCATGGTCTCCGGCGAAGAGACGGCCGGAGAAGGCGAAGAGATTCACCGGAGCCCAAAGAGACCTAGAGAGATAGAGAGATAATTCGAGAGATGAGGGACCGGTGAGAATGAGAGGGGTCGGGGGTTAGTCTAGGTTAATTAGGGAAGGTCAAATCCTGGCCGTTGATCAAAATCGATCAACGACCAAGATTAAATCAAGTCTGGACCGAGTATCTTTAGTGGGTTGGGCCTTGGTGATGTACGGATTTAGTTGGGTGGTTTGGGCTGGTTTCAATAGGCTGAAATTGAATTAAATTGGGCTATGATTTAAATAGGAAGGGGTTGATTGTTAAATACCCGATTAAATAGATAAATAATTAATCAAAATAGCTAATAATTACATAAAATTAAATTAATTCTAAATAGATGAAATTAAGTTAATTAACTAATATTTAAAATATAAAATGACTAACTATTAAATTAAAATGGCCTAAAATGTACAATTAGGCTATAATTGCAAAATTGTCGTAATTATTGCCAAATAATGCCAAATTGGCTAATCAGTGAAATAATGAAATCCTAATAGGATTAAAATGATATATTGATCTGGGAAATATTTTGAAATTATTTATAATAAAATTTATGAATAATTAAAACGATACTGAATAAATTGGAAAAGAATTTAATATGAAAAATTACGAAAAAATACCAGTTATTATAAAGAGTGAATTTGAAGGTATATATGCGATATTAAAATAGTTTGAGTAAAATTTGGGTATCAACAGTTGCCCCTCTTTACCTGGGAAGGATGAAAGAGTTGTCGGGTAAAGATATGATGGCCAATTTTGACCGAGTGGAAATATCTTGAAAGGTTCAGGCCGCACCCTGGTTTCTGAGCTGCCTACATATCCCTGGTTTTACAGAAATCAGGATGTATGTAGTTCAGGAGCCATCGGCAAAGCATACCGATGGAGCTTTTACAAGAGCAGACGCAACATATCGGACTGATTGAATAAACGGCTTACGGGGTAATTAGGAGAACTGGAGTGGGATCGCTCATGCCGGGACAGCTGCTGCTTGCCGGGTTACCTGCAAATGAGTAATACAAGCATATCGTGCGTAATTTAAACATGATGCAAATTCCCGTTGGACTATGAATGCTATCTTTGGACGGTTAAGGATGACGTCATTAGACCATGATGTCCTGGGCCATGAATTGCTTGATGCAGGATTCACAGGCCATGAAATGATGTTCTCGGGCCATGAAGATGATGCCTCCGAACCATGATGCCTTTGAATAATGATATGCAAACTGATAAAAGATATCCTCAGGCCATGACATGGTGTTCTCGGCCCATGAAGATGGTGCCTCCGAACGATGACGCTTTTGGATAAGTTGGCGATATTTCAGCCCATGAAGATGCAATAGTATGATGCTGACAAGAGAGAACTTAGTCTTGCGAATTAAAGGGCCAGATCTTAGCCCAAAAGGAAAGCGTAGTAAATAATGCTAGAGGCATTGGTTACTTTTGAGAAGTAAATGGGAGGGTCGGTTTAGCCTCGGAAGGTAGAAGCGTAGCCTTATGCAAGGTGCGAATGCAGATGGAGGTAGCGTTTAACCTCGGAAGGCAGAAAGGTAGCCTTATGCAAGATGCGAATGCAGATGGAGGTAGCGTTTAACCTCGGAAGGCAGAAAGGTAGCCTTATGCAAGATCTGAATACAAATGGAGGTAGTGTTTAACCTCGGAAGGCAGAAAGGTAGCCTTATGCAAGATGCGAATGTAGATGGAGGTAGTGTTTAACCTCATAAGGCAGAAGGGTAACCTTATGCAAGATGCGAATGCAGATGGAGGTAGCATTTAACCTCGGAAGGCAGAAAGGTAGCCTTATGCAAGATGCGAATGCAGATGGAGGTAGCGTTTAACCTCGGGAGGCAGAAAGGTAGCCTTATGCAAGATGTGAATGCAGATGGAGGTAGCGTTTAACCTCGGAAGGAAGAAAGGTAGCCTTATGCAAGATGTGAATGCAGATGGAGGTAGCGTTTAACCTCGGAAGGCAGAAAGGTAGCCTTAGCAAGATTAAGGAAGGACAACAGAAATTCTTAGCTGGTGTTAAATTGCAGTGGAGCATTGCGATAATGAAGCATCGCTTGTGATGATAATAAATGTTGGCATGACGAGCTTGAGGAACAATGTCTGTCCTTTGAGCGGATAATATGTTTTGGGGATTTTGCATTTTTGTGCCTGCATCCAAAGAAAGATCGTGAGTTTTGTAAAGGGGAAAGGTTAGTTCGCATTCCTGCTGGCTCTGCTTGGCTCGTTTGCTTGATCATGATGATATTGTATGTATCATTGGGGTAACATTCGTTAAACAAGCTGCTTCAGAAAAAATAAATATGCATGATTTTGTAAATGTATAATATATAATCTAAAATAGTTTTAGATGAACGGACGACATGACACGACTCGAGACATTGCAACCTCTTCTGCAGCAGAATTTTGAGTGTCCTCCTAAAAATTATGCCCCAGTTTGCTGGGTGGACGCCTCTGACTGTTGCTCGTGCGGTGATTGGCTGAACTTGTTTCATAATTTTGAGGGTCCTCCTCAAATTTCTGCCTCAGTTGGCTGGGTGAATGCTTGTGGACTGCTGCTCGCTTCAGAATTTTGAGGGTCCTCCTCAAAATTCTGCCCTAGTTTCCAATTGCGGGGAAAAATAGATTTTTATTGAATTGTGACCGTACCCATAGGGTTGCCTACGTATCCCTTCTTAAACGAGAATCAGATTAGGCGTAGTTCAATTTATATCACTGAGAAAGCATAAAGATTACACATAGTAGCGCTTGACTGTATCTGAATTGATCGGTTTCGACCAAACTTCTTCGTCTATTTCTACAAGTATGAGTGCTCCTCCTGTCAGCACTCTATGAACCATGTACAGACCTTTCCAGTTGGGAGAGAACTTCCCCTTGGCTTCATTTTGATGCATCAAGATTTTTTTTAACACCAGCTGCCCTGGTGTGACTCGTCTCGGTTTGACTTTCTTATTGAAGGCCCTGGCCATTCTGTTCTGATATAGTTGACCATGACATACTGCATTCATTCTCTTCCCGTCTATGAGGGCTAGTTGCTCATAACGGCTCCTTACCCACTCTGCATCGCTGAGCGCAGCTTCCTGTATAATTCTTAGAGATGGAATCTCCACTTCGGCGGGAATAACAGCCTCTGTACCATAAACTAGCATATAGGGAGTTTCCCCTGTTGATATGCGAACAGTGGTGCGGTATCCCAATAAAGCGAATGATAACTTTTCATGCCACTACTTGTGCCTTTCTATCATCTTCCTTAGTATCTTCTGGATGTTTTTGTTAGCGGCCTCTACGGCTCCATTCATCTGAGGTCTGTATGCTGTGGAATTTTTGTGTTTGATCTTGAGAGTTTCATACATAGCTTTCATCAAGTCACTGTTGAGATTAGAACCATTGTCGGTGATGATTAACTCGGGAACTCCGAACCGACAAACAATGCGGTCGCGAACATAGTCGGCAACAACTTTCTTAGTAATTGATTTGTAGGAGGCCGCTTCGACCCATTTAGTGAAGTAGTCAATGGCGACCAAAATGAACCTGTGGCCATTGGAGGCGGCATGCTCGATAGGTCCAATAACGTCCATACCCCAAGCGGAAAATGACCATGGTGAGCTGGTTGCATTGAGCTCACTTGGAGGCACCTTTATCATATCCTCATGTATCTGGCAGCGGTGGCACTTTCGAACATACTGGATACAGTCTGTTTCCATAGTCATCCAAAAGTAACCAGCTCAGAGTATCTTCTTTGCTAGAACAAAACCGTTCATATGTGGGCCACAGGTCCCAACATGAATTTCTTCCAGCAATTTGATGCTTCTTTTGCATCGACACATCTTAATAACCCCAAATCGGGATTCCTCCTATACAGGATTCCTCCGCTATGAAAGAAATTGTTGGACAATCTTCGAATTGTGCATTTCTGAGTGGAATTTGCAAGCTCGGGGTATTCTCTTTTTGCCAAGTACTCATCGATGTCGTGAAACCAAGGATTTCCATCTGCTTCTTCTTCGACTTGGGCACAGTAAGCTGGCTGATTATGGATCTTTATAGGAATAGGGTCAATGAAATTCTTGTCCTAATGCTGGATCATTGAGGACAAAGTAGCTAATTCGTCGGCGAACTCATTCTGGATTCTGGGGACGTGCCGGAACTTTATATTTGTGAACCTCTTTCTTAATTCCTGTACGTGGTGCAAATACGGAAGTATCTTGGAATTCTTTCTTGCCCATTCTCCTTGTACCTGATGTACTAATAATTCTGAATCACCGATCACTAACATCTCCTGGAAGTTCATGTTAATGGCCATATTGAGCCCTAATAAGCATGCTTCATATTCGGCCATATTGTTGGTGCAAGGGAACCTGGGTTTGGCGGATATCGGATAATTCTAACTGGTCTCTGATACTAGGATTGGTCCAATATCGACTCCCTTGAAGTTTTCTGCTCCATCAAAGAACATCCTCCAACCATCATAGGATTCTGCAATATCTTCTCCTATGAATGATACCTCTTCATCAGGAAAATATGTTTTCAGGGGTTCGTATCCTCCGTCTACGGGATTCTATGCAAGATGGTCTGCCATAGCTTGTCCTTTAACTACCTTCTGAGTCATGTAAACAATGACGAATTTGCTCAGCAGGATTTGCCACTTGGCTAGCTTGCTAGTGGGCATGGGCTTCTGAAAGATGTACTTTAATAGATCCATCGTTGATATGAGATATGTTGTGTAGGCACAGAAGTAGTGCCTTAGCTTTTGGGCGACCCAAGTTAGAGCACAATAGGTACGCTCTAATAGAGAATATCGGGCCTTGGAGTGAACTTCTTGCTGAGGTAATAAATAGCTTGTTCCTTCCTTCTCGTTTCATCGTGCTGCCCAAGAACGCAGCCGAAAGCTCCATCTAACACGGCAAGATAGAGTAACAGAGGCCTGCCTGGATTAGGCGGTACTAGGACTGGCGGTGTGACAAATATTCCTTGATTCTATCGAAAGCCTTTTGACAATCATCGGTCCACTTGGTCGCAACGTCCTTCTTCATCATCTTAAAGATTGGCTCACAAATGACTGTAGACTGTGCTATAAACCGGCTGATGTAATTAAGCCTCCCCAAGAAACTCATCACATCTTTCTTGTTCCTTGGTGGTGGTAGTTCTTGAATGGCTTTGACTTTTGATGGATCCAATTCTATTCCCCGACGGCTTACAATAAATCCCAACAACTTCCCAGCAGGAACCCCGAATGCATACTTCCCGAGGTTTAGTTCCAGATTGTATTTTTGCAATCTATTGAAGAACTTCCCAAAATTCTCTATGTGATCAGCAGCTTTATTTGATTTGATAATGACATTATCCACGTACACCTCGATCTCCTTGTGAATCATGTCATGGAATATGGTGGTCATGGCCCTCATGTAGGTGGCCCCTGCATTCTTTAGGCCGAATGGCATCATCTTGTAACAATACACTCCCCACGGCGTGATGAACGCCGTTTTCTCAGCATCTTCCTCATCCATCCAAATCTGGTGATAACAAGCGAAGCAATCCACGAAGGACTGCAATTCATGCTTGGCGTAATTGTCAATCAGAATCTGTATATTTGGTAAGCGGAAGTCGTCTTTCGGACTGCCTCGATTGAGATCTCGGTAGTCGACGCAGACTCTGACCTTCCCGTCCTTCTTTGGAACAGGTACAGTGTTGGCTAACCATGTCGGGTATTCCACTACCCGGAGAACTTTGGTGTTGATCTGCTTGGTAACTTCTTCTTTGATTTTCAAACTCATGTTGGGGTTGAACTTTCTGAGCTTTTGTTTCACCGGTGGACATGTTGGATTGGTTGGAAGTTTGTGAGCCACAATAGACGTACTTAGACCATTCATGTCATCATACGACCATGAAAATACATCCTCATACTCTTTTAGAAACTCTGTGTATTCTTTCTTTTCTGATGGTGACAAATGAATGCTGATGCGAGTCTTCTTGACGTTTTCTGAATCTCCTAGGTTGATAACTTCGGTATCGTCCAGGTTGGACTTAGGTATGTTCTGAAAGTTCTCAACTTCTTTGACAATCTCGTCAGGTATGTCGTCTTCGTCTGAATTAATGTCCGTTTGCCGCATTGTCTCATTGCATGTCACAGTCATCAGTTCATCAAGACAAGTAATAGTAATGCCCAAGGTTCGTCGGGCTATGGTCGTCTTGATAGACTAGTTCTTGAGATATGTCCCCTTCCTTACAGTCTATAAGGAAGGGCTTTCCTCCCCCTCATCCTCGAGAACAACATAGCAATCCATATCCTCGTCCTCTAGGAACAAACTCCTCATTGCTACAAGTGCTTCTTCTTCATCTGATCCGTAAATAATGTTGGCTTGCTTGAAATTCTGCTCAAGATGAGGTATCGGCTTCTTCAAAGGGTAATAGGGACTTTGCCAAGGTGGAGACCACTCGTTGAATTCCTGCCAAGTGTACTCGTACCCCAGACCGAAAGTGGTACCATGTTTCTTGATTTTTATGGGCTTTGTGATCCCTTGGAGGTTCTTACCGAGCCCTTTGCCTGTCTCATATCCTCTGCAGTTCAGGATGCTCTCAATCTTGCTATCCCACCACTGTCCTTGTCGATAGCATTAACCCGATTAATGTGGTGGTAAGTTCCTCCGCCTATCTTCCTTTTTTCCGTCAATCACCGGAATAGTTTGACGACTATAAATAGGGTTGCTACCGTCACAATGAATAATCACCTCTTGGTCGTTCCACTCAAATTTTACCGCCTGATGTAGCATTGACGCTACGGCCCCAATAGCATGAATCCAGGGTCGTCCCAATAATAGGTTGTAGGATGATGGCACATCTATCACCTGGAAATCTACTTCGAACCAAGTCGGTCTCATCTGCAGACATAGACTGATCTTCCCCATGGTGGACCTTTGAGAACCGTCGAAGGCTTTCACATTGATCGCTCCATCCCTTATCTCATGTAGCCCTTTACACAATTTCTTGAGTGTTATCAATGGACATATGTTAAGACTGTAACCTCCATCGATCAAGGTCCTTGTGATGAAATGATCTTTGCATTGCACGGTGATGTGCAACGCTCTATTGTGCCCCAAATCTTCAGGTGGTAGATCGTCCTCATGAAAAGTGATTTTATGACTCTCCAGTACCTAGCCTACCATATTGGCCATTTCCCCGCTAGTGATGTTGTTTGGCACATTTGATTCACTCAACACTTTCAACAAAGCATTTATGTGTGTTTCAGAATTCTGTAGCAAAGAGAGGATGGATATCTGTGCCGGTGTCTTGTTCAGCTGGTCGATGACTGAATACTCCTTAGCCTGTATCTTTATCCAAAGGTCATCGGGACCTGTTTCGATAAGGGGAGGCCGGGTGGCAGCCTGCTTGCTTGATTCGGCCATATGCTCAGGGGTGTAGACCCTACCAGTTCTCGTCATACCCTGTGCTACGACAGCCTCCTCAGACCTGACCATGCATTTCCTTCTACCCTCGGCTGTATAGTCCCAAGGGATAGCATTTGAATAGAAGGGTGGCATGGTTGACATTACCACCAGAATTGGTGCGGCCATCCTTACTCCAAATGAAATGTGTGTCCGGGGTGGCAAGACTGCGACCTCGAATGGTGCCGGTGCATTTGTTGGAGATACAAACTCAAATTCAATTGGATCTGGTGACTTTGCAGGTGGAGCTGCTTCAAACTTAAGTGGTATAGACATATTCACCTCAACGTCCTCAGATGGTTGAATCTGGACTATGATCGGTTTGAGAGTGACTGCTGGTTTCTTTGGGTCATCGCCTTCTGCGATCAACCCGATTGATCCCTCGGGATCCCAATCATCTTCTATTTCAATCATGTGGATACCTCCACCCTTATGGTATGGCAAAGGATTGTTGCAGACGTTTGGAGCAGGGTCTTTTGCCACAATAATCTTGTTGTCAATGAGAGCCTGTATTTTGTC
>MDKJ01301090.1:0-17761 GCA_005239525.1 Nicotiana knightiana | reverse complement strand
CTCGTAGTTTCCGAGCTCATTCCATAAAGTTGTCAATTTTCCATAATAGTTCACGATAGACATACCTTTCTGCTTGCACCCGGACAGTGCAGCTTTCAATTCTTGAATTCTCGGTCCGTTTCCGGTCGAGAAACGCTCTTTTATACTTTCCCACAAATCTTTGGCGACCTCCATATGTGATATGGTAGATCGTAGTGTTGGTTCGATGGAATTTCTGATCCATGATACCAACAAAGAATTGATAGTCCACCAATCCTCTAAGTCTGACGATGTCTCTTTGGGCATCGTAATACTTCCGTCCACGAAGCCAAATTTCTTCCTCGCCCTCAGGGCTGTCCGAACGGATCTAGCCCATTCTTCATAATTATCACCTTTCAATTGAACTTGGGTGATAACTAAACCAGGATTGTCATTGGAAGTGATATCGTATGGTGATATCGTCTTCCTTTGAACTACACCTTCCTTCACAACGGCCTGTGTTTCGTCAGCCATAATTCAAGACAAAAAAAATACACTGTTCAAAAAAGAACAAAGACAAACAATAATATTAGACAATGAAGAGTTCTTCAAAAGACTATGGCTCTGATACCATGAAAGATTTGATGTGGAAGACAAAGAACAATATTGGAGGAAAAACTCTTACCCTTCTCATTAATTCCACAAGTATTTATAGACAAAGAAGTTAGAGAAATAAGAGAAAACCTAAACCTAATAGGAGACCAAGACAAGAGAAAACCTAAATCTAATAGGAGACCAAGACCTAAACTCTAATAAGGAAAATATTACACATTCCTAATTAAACTCTAATTCTTTCCTTATCACTAATTCTTTCCTTATCATCCTCCGTTATACTTTCGGTCTATTATTGTCTTCGACATTACAAAATTGGTGTAAAAATACCCTTTCACCGTTAGAACCCTCCACCATAGATACCACCATCCCATGCGGCCTGACATTTCGCAAATGGCATGCGACCTCATTACCCCAGCCCAACTCTACCCTCTCCCCCAACTTCTTCTACCACCACCTTCTCCCCCTTCACCCAAAATGAATATACCATCTGAATTCAAATATATCGCATCCAACAATATAAAATGAACTAAACCAAATTGAAATATGCACAATTTAGCGGTGGCATTTAGCAAGTACTAACTATATCAATCCTTGGAGCATAAAAATCTGCATAATTGGGTTAAAACTAGAAGTAGTTGAATCAAAGATAAAAATCCCACGTTTATTGATAAATACCACGTTTGTTTTATATGTAATTAAAAAAAAGAGACCTTTTATTGGAAAAGTTCATCAGGAAAATGCCAACATTTGTTCTGTAATTTTTTGGTGAGTTACTCCTTGGTTGATGATGATGGCAGTTGTAATGGTACTAAACCAAAGAAGAAATTTTCTCATATTGTGAACCAGAGCCAGTTACCATATCTCATATTTTCTTTTCATATGGGGATGATGATTAAGTTCTTCGTTTCTATTCTTACATTAAGTTCAGCAATTGTCATTTGTTCAGAGGCGGATCCAGGATTTGATAGTTATAGATGTCACTATTTAATGCAAACTGACCACTAGTGAAAATGATATAGGGAGTATAGTTAGTCGATCAATCCGTTTTGGATTACTTCGCTTCGGTACATTTTGAATTTATTCAATCCAATTTAAAAAAATTAATATGTATAAACGAATATATCATACGCCCCTTCAATCTAGATGGATTTGATTAATACTACATTATGTCTTTAATGCATCACTCTGAAAAATCTATAAAATTAGTATAATAACAACATATGGATAAATAGAGAAATAATTACAATTACATTCAAATAAAATTTGAAAATCCAGAAAAAAGACAAAGGAAGCAAATAAACAATATAAATAAATAATAAAACTGAGATTGCAAAAAATAATAATAATAACAAAGATGAAGAAAATAAGAAAAATTAACATTGTGGTAGATACTCATGTGGTCTTGAAAAAGCCAAATTGAGTAAAATCACTCTCTGATCGAGAGGTATTGATTCAACGCTGGCCAGAGAAATTACCAGTAAATTCTCCAGCCAAATTGAACTTTTTGCTAATTTATGAGTTTTTTACTGGTCTAACTTGTAGTGGAGGAGAAGAGAAATAAAAAAATCAAGTTAAAAGTTTGATAAACTAGAAACTAGGAATTAAAAAAGTGGGACCTAGAAATCACACATGTCAAATTCTAAAAGGTTAAGCATATGACATATCATTTTTGTCTAGCCATTGAGGAACACGCTCATACCGATATGTTTATTAGTCCTTATTTTTTAGATTGAGGTGCTAAACTGGGAAATTCCTAAGTTCGTTTATCGAGTTGGTACTTCGGTACAAGTTTAAATGGCCAGGAGGCTATTTTGCCTTTAATAAATAAAAAAATAAAAAAGGAAAACAAAGTCATAATAACATAACGTTAGAAAGTTTAGTGTTAAATTCAGTGTCCTTTTTTGTTATTTCATTCGATTCTTCTTTTAGGTTCTGGCTCAGTGTGAAGTTTTGTGTTATTCTTCTAAACTACGACTGATTGGGAGTTAAGAAATTGAAATATATCATGTTGGTTAATTTATACCTACAAGTATATTTGCATGTTGAAAGAGTTATGCTTTTTAAGAAAAAGCTGTTAACACATAAATTTAATTTTCTTTTCCAGATTAAGTTTTTTTTAGATATATGTTCTTAATTCTCATGACTAGTAACAATGTAAGTATGAAATCAAGTGCAATTATGTGATGTTTATTTGCATGAGTTTGCCAAGTTTTGAAATTTATTTATAGAATAATTTATTTATTTATTTAATTCAAGAAATTTTCTTTATAAGAAGTAAAAAAAAGAAAGTACAGTAATATAAAATAAAATTAATCTACTTGATGTTGGCGTTTTAGAACACAACGGATAATATGTATTTATTATATTTTTGAATAAGATTATGTGCAAAATACATAAGTAGTTAATTATAGTTAAGTAATAATAATTGTAGTTAAATAAAGTGACAAGTATTATTTGTTTGTTAGTTGGGTGTAAACACCTTGGGGGCAAGTGCATAGATAGTCATTCTGAGGGATGCTATTTAGAGATTGGTCAATACTTATTTTGTCAAATTTTAGAAAAATTCAAAATATTTTTGTCCAAACAAATTGAACTGAAAAATTAAAATTCAGGACGCATTGACTAATTTCTAAATGCAGCCCTGTAAAGTGGCTATCTTTGTCATTTCTATGAAAATTTGGGACTGAGGCGATTGGGCCTAAAATTGCCAGCTTTCTCAAAATACAATATGTGCTAAATTGGGGCATTTGCATCTATACCCGCTTTTTGTGTCACGTTTTAACTTGTGCCCGCTTTGCAAAAAAAATTACAAGCGTACCCGCTTTTTCGCATAACTTCAGCATACGGGGCTGAAGTAGCAAAGACAATCATGCAATACTTCAGCATTCTAGTAGCCGGGCCTGAAGTTCAACTCTAGAGCTGAAGTTTTTGTTTTGTAACTGTCGAACTTCAGTTCTAGAGCTGAAGTTTTTGTTTGTAACTGGCGAACTTCTCTAGAGCTGAAGTTTTTTTTGTTTTGTAACTGTCAAAAGTTTTTGTTTGTAACTGGCGAACTTCAGCTCTATTGGTGAGCTTCAGCTCTAGAACTGAAGTTTTTGTTTTGTGGCTGTCGAATTTCAGCTCTAGATCTGAAGTTTTTATCTGTACTGATATTTTACTTGGCTAATAATGCAGACAAAGCGTCCCAGACACCATCATTTGCTATTACAAGTATTCTTCCAGCTGATGATAACTGTTTGAACAAAAAAAATATTAAAAGAAAGCTTGTGTAGCATTAAAACATTAAAAGATTCAGACACATTTAGAGGCTTTCATTCAAAGAAAAGAATTTCTTCACAATATTAGGAGATTTCAGAGGCTTAGGGAAGCAAGAAAGTGAATTGTTTCAATTAAAATAACTTGATGTTTACAAATATTACCTAAAAATTTACTTTGATTCAACAATCATGTACTATATGAACAATTCTAGCTCCCTCTTCTCTCACTATGAGTAATTGAAAATGGAAAGTATGACTAGACTATCATAATTTGCTATAACTTTTTCAATACAGAGGTTCAAAAAAATATTAGGTCATTCTGGGACGCTTTGTAATAGCAAACAGTTAAATTTTT
Source organism: Nicotiana knightiana (assembly GCA_005239525.1). NCBI lineage: Eukaryota > Viridiplantae > Streptophyta > Magnoliopsida > Solanales > Solanaceae > Nicotiana > Nicotiana knightiana. The sequence goes on along the minus strand of MDKJ01301090.1, from coordinate 13,576 downwards.
TTGCATTATTAGGTCAGTTGAAAGAATATTAATTGAGACAAAACGAAGAAGAAATAATCTGCACCAACAGCAATAGAAGAAAGAAGGAGAAAACGAACGAGGAGAAGAAAGGGGGCTAAATCTATATTATATTAAAAGAAGAGTAGTGAAGCATGAAATTAAGCCAAGTGGAAAGTTAAAATGAAGCCACATGACAATTTTATGGAATCTATTTGTATAACAATGAAAAAAATTATTAATAGATATTCTTTTGGATCTAATTAATAATTAAAAAATATATCTAGGAGGAATTGCATATTCTGTAACTTATAATTACCATATTTAGAGTAATATTATATGACAAATGATTTACTTTAAGTGATTAGTTAAAGTAAGTATTAATTAGGGAAAACAACGTATTCATGGTTTAATTAAGGAAATGAATATTCATGGTTTCCTTCCAAAGATAAAATAAGGTAAGCATTAATTAGATAACAGAATATAAGTACTATTAAACCAAGGCCGAATCAATAGTTCATATCTAACATCCCTTGATTTTGAAATGTTTTATATTTTTTATTTGTATTGTATCAAACTAATATATCTTTTATATTATTGCTTTAAGTAAAATTTATGCAAATACCTTTTCCTGTTGAGCAAAGGTTCTCCGAATTTTTTGAATTAATGCTTTGAGTTAATATAGTTAAGAGAATGGCAAGAGAGATTCTTATATTTTTTTCTTTTTAAATATACAACTTTCGCCAAATTGTTAGGTAATGAGAAAAATATATATAAATTATTTCATATTGTCATAAAAATGGACGGGAAAAAGTTTTTTTCGAAACATGTTAGATATATATATATATATGATCATAATTACTAGAGATTGTTATTTTCCTACTCTAAGTTTCTTCTTGTGATTTTCGGTTTGATCATAAAGTTTAGTGTTTATATATTTTTTTTCAAGTCCATTCATTGAAGCAACAAATGGCCACAGTGATGCAATCTCTTGCATGGTGAAGAATTCAAATCACTTGAAAGAAGTATTTTGAGGTTCATTGGTATGATTATGTTCCAAATGCAATTTTGAAATTCTAGGAAAAATGAATAATTTTGCTTTTTCAATAATATATTATTGTTAAAGATAAAAATTGAACGTTAAGATTGAACCATGAATTGCGATATTGGTGGTTCTGTTTAGTTTTTTATTTTGCAAATTTGAATCTTTTTGCAGATATTCAGCTACGAGAATTGGTTATGAGGTAGTGTATGTATTATTTGTAAAACAAATGATATAGAACATCTAACTATTTGACCTTTCTAGATTTTCAAAGGTAAATGACTACAATTGGAGATCAATGTGGGAACTGAACATCAACTAACAATTATCCTTTGCGAGAAAAGGTATGTTGATACTTTTTTAAGAGATTGCTTACAATTTTAAGATTTCAATTTCGAAATTGTCATATCACTTAATTATGATATTTTGGTTCCGATTGCTTTTGACGAGGTTGTTAAATTGTATGTCTTTAAATAGTGCTGGATTAGGACTAACCATGTGCTTATGCATACGTTAATTTGATCATGTACTCAGGCATGTTTTAAGACCATTATTTCCACAAAATTGTAATATGATTTTTGGAATCCAAAAAATTATTAATAGATATTTTTTGTTATACTACTTTAACTTTTGAATTTATTGTGTATGCTTATCAATTGAAAACTGACCCAGAAACAAATAATTCTGATGGTGCAATACTCCTAGAGCTTACTTATTAACTGGTTTGACCTCTGCAAGAGACAAGGTAACTTTATGTTGTCGACATATATTAGGATAGTAAAGAAATTATTTGTGTGATTTCTCCCTCGGATTTCTGAATTTTTCTGAACTACATTTTATGTTTTGAAATAAAAGAGAAGAAAATTTTAAATGGTTATGACACGTAATACAAAATAGATGTATAATAAAATAACAAAATAACTTCTTTATTTTTAATTTTGACAAATTCAATGTCACAAATTAGTACTATCACGACCCGAATTTTCCGCCCTCGGGGGTCGTGATGACGCCTACTAATAAGAGCTAGGCAAGCCAATCCTTAGTTACTTATTTCATTATCACGTTGCTTCTTTTTATCAAATATAAGGCGATAACATAAAAACAACGGAACTTTAAATAATTAAGCGGAAGATAACAATTTAATATCTGAACATGGATATCTAATAGAACTGTTAGAATTTCAACTACCCAGAACTGGTGTCACAGTTTCACAGACGGTTTAAGAGTACTACAAATAAAAGGTTTGAAAGAACTAAATACAACACTGTCTCTGGAAATACATGTAAGAAACAGGAAAGTCGACAGAGGGAGATGCCAAAGCCTGCGGACGCCTGCAGGACTACCTCGAGTCACCTGACAATCAAGAGCCAGCAGTCTCGCTGCGGTCCAAAGTCCACAACACTGGGGTCTGCACAAAAGAGTGCAGAGTGTAGTATCAGCACAACCGACCCCATGTGCTGGTAACTGCCTAGTCTAACCCCAGCGAAGCAGTGACGAGGCTAGGACCAGACCACCAAATAAACCTGTACGGTTATATAATATATGGCGGAAAAGTAAACAAGTAATAAGCAATTAAAGCTGGGGAAGGGAACATGCTTCAAGGGTAACAGTTAAAACAACATAACAAGAATAATGGAAACTACAACTTAACTTTTAACACGGATAAAGGGAAATAAAGGCAACTTTCACTTTCAATACTCATCTTGTTGCAGGCGTGCAATCCGATTCCATTTCTCATATCTCGTGGTAGGCGTACCACCCGCTCCCATTTCATCATAACCTGTGGTAGGCGTACCACCCGCTCCCATTTCATCAATAACTTGTGGTAGGCGTACCACCCGCTCCCATTTCATCAATATCTCGTGGTAGGCGTACCACCCGCTCCCATTTCAATATCTTGTGGTAGGCGTACCACCCGCTCCCATTTCATTAATATCTCGTGGTAGGCGTACCACCTGCTCCCATTTCAATATCTTGTGGTAGGCGTACCACTCGCTCCCATTTCATTAATATCTCGTGGTAGGCGTACCACCTGCTCTCATTTCAATATCTTGTGGTAGGCGTACCACACACTCCCATTTCATTATCTTGTGGTAGGCGTACCACCCGCTCCCATTTCATGCCAACTATAATCACAAGGAATCCCGACAAGGGAACAATACTATCAAACAAACATCCCGGCAACGGAACAATAATATCAACAAACATCCCAATAAGGAAAAAATGATATTTCAATATCCCGGCAAGGGAGAAACAACTATAACCAAACTTGTTACCACCTATCTACCTCAACTATATCTAAACCTGTTACAACACCTAACTACTTCTGCTATATCCGAACTTGTTACAACACCTAACTACCTCAGCTATAATCAACTCGTTACAACATCTAACTACTTCAGCTATAACTAAACTCATTACAACACCTAACACAAGGAATCATCAACCTAAGCATCCGTAATATTAGCTAAGAGAACAATGCAAAGGAACCACAACTCAACAATAACTCGGCAAGGGTGCAACGTAATAATCCCTTCTCTTCCTCACTTTCGCTTCACAAATCACATCACAACTCGAGCCAATACTCTAGAGTTTCAATTATCACTTATACTTTCACAATTCGTTATACCACTTGAGCCAACGCTCCTAAATGTTCATGGGTCACAATTCTTTCCACAACTTTACACAACAAAATAGGAATCTTCACCAAGGCATGAATAATACAACGAAATCATGAAATTCACTATATAAGACTCACGGTCATACTTGACTCCAACGTATAGATACTCGTCACAATGCCTATACGTCGTACTCAACAAGAAGCAAATAGCAAATAGGACACAACTCCTAATCCCTCAAGCTAAGGTTAGACCAAGCACTTACCTCAACTTTCACGGCCAAATCAATCCACAACAACCGCTTTCCCTCTCGAATTCGGCTCCAACTCAATCAAATCTATACAATAATGACGTCATAATATCAATATATGCTAAACAAATCAATCCCAATGCCTAATTATAGATTTCCAAGCTTTCTTCCCAAAATCCCAAAAATCGACACCGGGATCGCTTGGTCAAAACACGAGGTTCGGACCAAATTCATATCCCCCATTCACCCACGAGTCCGAATATATAATTTGTTTTCCAATTCGATCCCAAAACGAGGTCTAAATCAAGAAAATTCAAAAAGCCCTAACTCTACCCATTTCCCCTAATTTCTATCCTAAATTACATGTTTTAAGCTTAGGAATTCATTAGATGTTGATGAAAAATGAAGGAAACGAGTTAAGGATTACTTGGTGAAATGAAGCTTCAATGGACGCCTAAGGACCTTGGAGAAGAAGGAGCTCGTGAAAACTTATGAAAATCCCGTAATACACAGTTCTGGAAATTAAAAATATAACTAGGCAAAATTGTCCTTCGCGTTCGCGAAAGGTAACACTGATAGGCCATCGCGATCGCGAGACAGGTATCACGAACGCGGAGATGGAAAATGCTGGGGTCCAGGAATTTGGCCTATGCGAACGCGTGGAACTTCACGCGATCGCGATGAAGAAAGTCTGGCAAGCTACGCGAACGCGGTCCAGTGTATGCGAACGCGAAGAAGAAAAGAGGGCTAAGCCCTCAGGGTCCAATAACCCTACGCGATCGCGAGATAATGGTTGCGAACGCGATGAAGGAGAAATCTAAAGCTTCGTGAACGCGGAAGAGGCGTCGCGAACGCGAAGAAGAAATTGCCTACAACAGCTGAAGCCAAAAACCTGCTACTTTCCTAAGTTTGAAATCACTCCGAAACATCTCCGAAACACTCCCGAGCCCTCGGGGCTCCTAACCAATCACATGCAATAACTCAAAAATATCCTACGAACTTACTCGTGCGATCAAATTGCCAAAATAACATCATATACATCGAATTAAGCCCCAAAATCCATGATTTCTTCCAAATTTCATAAAACATAAAATTTCCCATTTTAAGTCCGAAACACGTCAAACGACGTCCGTTTTCAACCAAACTTTACAGAAAGTGCTTAAACCATATATAAGACTTGTACCGGGCACCGGAACCAAAATACGGGCCCGAAACCATCACTTCCTAATCAGATTTCATTTCCAATTTCCTTAAATATTTCAGAAAAATAATTTTACTCAAAAATTCATTTCTCGGGCTTAGGACCTCGGAATTCGATTCCGGGCATACGCCCAAGTCGCATATTTTCCTACGGACCCTCCGGGACCGTCACATCGCGGGTCCGGGTCCGTTTACCCAAAATGTTGACCGAAGTCAAATTACTCATTTTAATATCAAAACTTAGCATTTTTCATAAAATTTCATATTTAAGCTTTCCAGCTACGCGCCCGGACTGCGCACGCAAATCGAGGCAACCCTAAATGAGGTTTTCAAGGCCTCGGAAGTAAAAAATGGGTAAGAAAACAGGTGATGACCCTTTGGGTCGTCACAAGTACTAAATATGATATTATATTGATTATAGGTAAAAATGTTAAATGCGAAGAATTAATTATTTTGAGCAGACTGTGATTGCAGCTGGATTTATGAAAAAACTGGTTAATTTGATTCAAACTCTGAAGGTTGGTAAGTCAGACCCTGATCGAGTAGAAGAAATCAATTATGCTGCTGTCGCAACAATTAATATTGCTATTGCCAGTGGGAATGATGCTCAGATCAAGTATGTAACCTCTTTTTCGGGGTGATGATCTCTCTGACATCGCTGATATTTTTACTAAATTTCTCTGTGTCCTTGTGCTTTTGGCTTTAGGTACTTGGTGGATATCTCCTGCATAGAGGTTCTGTGTGATTTTATTGCTTCGTGCTGTAGTGATAGATTTATGAAGGACATTTTTGAAAGTTTAGAGAAAATCTTGGAGTTTGGGGCTCCGTCTATTGACTATGCTCGCCGGATTGAAAAGAAGATTAAAAGCATTCACTGTTGCAGTTGGTATTTTGATGAGTTTTTGCTGAAATTGGACAAGTATCTGGGAAGGAGTAAGCGGATGAATCTCAAGGACATGTTTTGAGTTTTATTTACATTCTGTTATCCAAGTGAATTTAAGTACCCTGTAGAATTATAAATTTATTATAAATTTAAATTAAAGTATCCTGAAATTCTACGCACAATTCAGTGTGTAATTCAGTTAACTATCTAAGTTTGCTGTTGAGAATATGACAAATCCAGTCCAAGAATCTAATATATTTGCTGCAATGCATCATTAATGTCCCCACACCACTTCTGGGGCATGAGAATCTTGAGAGAAGTTTCACATAATGTTTCCTGCAATATTAAATTTTGAATGTGATGTGTTGTCTCGGATGCAAGTGCGCAATGGTGCATGCTTGTTTGTTTTGCAATATATTTTGTTCTGTTCTGGTTTATTGACTTTTACAACTCTGTCTTACTTATTGAGTTGCATTAGAACTTAGTTATGTGATACTTCTCTGAAAGGAAATGTATAAAAGGCATTTTCCTTTTGATAAATGATGATGCATTTGCACGCTCATCGACTATTTCATTAGGCTACCCACTTGTCTTAGATAGATGAGAAGAAATCATCTAACGTTTTTTAACTGCACTAAGATTTGAATCCTGATTTTTCATAACTATCATTAAACTGCCTCTCACTATTCGCATGTATAGGTAACTCCTATCCACTTTGGTTTATAACCTGATTGGCTTTTACTTGCTTGTATTTGGACCGGGACTTTTCACAACTTTCAATTCACTTCATTGACTGCTAGGTCACCGCATAGTTGCCTGACAATTGAGGCATATTACGTTCTACTGGCTTCATCTTGTTTTCTGGTTACACCAACACACGCAGTTATTGTTTTGTTACTTGTTGCTCTATTTGGAAACACATCGTCATTGGGAACCAACTCTTGATTTGTGATTCTCATTGTTAATGCAGGTAAATGTTGTGTACATTAAAAGAGAGGCTATTCTTCTTTCTGACTTACCAGACAGTTTGATATAAAAGAATGATTCATTTTCAGTGAGAATTATTTTCTCACCACTTGAATCGATGACAAATTGGAGCATTACTCCATTTATTTTTATGTCGTCTGTACTGTCCACCCTTGCTGTTGAATCATTGTAGTTAACATATGTACAACACAGACATTCGGCAAAATTTGTAAAATTCAACAAGATAGACCAAGGTTTGCGGCAAAACTTGTGAACAACTTAACAAGAACAAATGTTGTACTTCACTGCAATTGCAACTTATAAGTTCATAAGTCATCGGTTGAGAGAGCTGCCCTAGCAATCTGATACTACTTAACTTCTGAGTAACTAAGCACATCAATGAAATTCAGACTCAATTAGCATTGGCCTTTTAAAACGTGAAGAAAATAAGCCTGCGCCATAGTTATCACCTGTGATGGCTCGGGAGGCCAGTAAAGACTCGATAGTACAGATCATAACATACTATTCTAACATAGAAGAGTAGGCGGCTTTGAAGGGCCTTACTAGTAAAAGCATTTAAGGAATTCTTTTGAGATGTGTCACAAATACAACACTCAAAAGCTAAAAGGTAAAACTGACATCAAAACATTGAAAGCAAGGGATCGATGCCACAAAATTTAACAAAAACTTCAACAAGTGCGACCCTCCTCGGCAGCACCTTCAAAAGTTTCACCAGCCACGAGATCTGGTACTTCATCATCATCGTCTTCTTGCGCATTGGCCACACCCTGCTTCTGGAACTGCTCAGCCAACTTCTTCAAATTATCGGGACCTGAAAATTTTGTAAAATTGGAACAATCTATATATATTTAGTTGTTCAAAAACAGTGGTCATATCTAAACTGCAGTCAAAATAATGACTACATACTCTATTGGTGAATAATTTGAGGAAGGATATCCTGCAATTCTGCAAGAAGAAAGAAATATAGCTTAGAAATTGTCATGCATCAAACAAGAAACAAGAATGAGCGCCTTATCACCAATTCCAAGAGTTCTAATACTAATATGTGCTCAAAACATCAAGAAAAAGGAGGTAAACAGTAAGGAAGCGCATATCCTCAAACCAACAGAAGAAAATGCTATTTTTTCTTTTGGACATAGTTTATAGAGGTAAGCTGTGGTTTTATTCACAATGTAGCAGCTACCACGTAAAACCAAGGCATAAGGAAAAAGTAGAACACGTACTCTTTGTCTGGGGAGAACCACTAACGACCCATGTGTTTGCAGCAATAGATGCTTGAACTGAAAAGAATTCAGAAAAAAAAAGTTTATTAAAATGGCAAATGATTGGACCTGTAGCATTACGAAGTCCAATTGTGTTGCCGATAGGCCTACTTCTTTGTAGTTGGAAGGAGGCTTATCGGCAACACGATTGGACCTTCTCACAGTTGAGAGATCTACCGCATGCTGAACCCTCGGCTTCACCTTCTTCATCGAAGAGGACTTAGGGCCTGTAGCATTACGAAGAACTTGAACGGACTTAGGGTTGGTAGCATTACGAACAACTTGAACGAGCTTACAGACGGAAGTTCAAAGGGAAATAGTAGTAAGATACAGAGAGAGGACATAGCCTAAATCTTTGTAGTTGGGAGGAGGCTTATCGACAACACAATTGGGCCTTCTCACAGTTGAGAGATCTATGGCCTGCTGAACCCTCGGCTTCACCTTCTTCATCGGAGAGGACTTAGGGCCTGTAGCATTACGAAGAACTTGAACGAGCTTGCTGAGATTGAGCTCGTCCATTCTCTTTTTGTTCTCTTCTAAGCTTTTCAGACGGCTTTCTTCGTATGCTAACATCTTCGTCTTTGATTCCACCATTTTTCCTTTACGGCAACGACGAAGACGAGTTGTAGCACACCACAAAAATAGAACAGCAATGAGGAGAAAGAAGAAGATGATCAGAATAACAAAGCTGTAGTAGGACGACCGTTTATATCCTCGATATATGGAAAATGTTCTGTTCTATTTTGGCTCCACTTCGGATTTTTTAATTTTCAAATGCCACTTACCTACTCCCATCCCCACCCACCACAACCCCTCAAAAGAAAAACCCTTACACGGTCATTTTCAGGGGTTTAGGTTTTTTTTTTTGGGTTTTTCCTTTTGAGGCACAACCCAGTATAATCCCATGAGTGGTGTTGGAGAGGCATACCTTATCCCCTACCAAGGATTTAATAGACCCTCGACTCCCTCCCTCCAAGAACTCTCACCTTGTTCTTGGTGTGACTCGAATGTACAACCTCTTGGTTGGAAAGAGGTTGGAAGTGGAAGATGGTGCTCACCACTAGAGCAAACCCCATCCTTGCCTCATTTGCCAAACAACGCCGCAAATTTCACAAATCCTCTCCGTACATTGCGACACGCGTGACGGGAACAATGCGCAGTGGAGACTATGGCCACTGCTCCGAAAACCACTGGAACAGTCCCAAAAGAAGGCATAAGTATTGCGCATCATCCCCAATTAGTTTCATCTCAAAATTCAACTCCAGCTGCTGCAGATCTTCAAAACAGTGCAAGGATCATTGTGGCGAAAAATCGCCTGGAGCCTTCTGAAATTTCCCACGCTAATTCTGGGCCAAATTTAAAAATTCTAAACCGTGAAGATTATTCTCCAAATCAAGCCGCACCTCCCCACCAATTTTCAGCTCATTCCACCATGGGAATCGTCCCCTCCGACCTTCTGCCAATCGCCGACGTCACAGAACTCACCAGAGATGGAGTTCCAGCCGTTCAAAATGAAAATGCTTGGTACCAAAATGTTACCACTTGATGAGGGGAATGAGTCAGCACCATCAATTTCAAGTGGGTATCCACCAATTGATCCAATTTTGCAAACAAAGGACACAGGCAGTCTGAGCCTACCAGCTGCTCGACGAAATGCAACTCCCACTTCTAGGCCAATTTGCTCACAACTACCAATTGGAAATCCTTCTACCTCATCTAAGGATCACCCATGAAAAGTTTCAAGTCAATTCACCAAGGGAATTGATCACCACGACCAATTGGAAAGCTCAGAGCTTCATCAGTTGGCCGGGCATGGTGCTCCGGTGAACCAAATGGCCCAAGGCCAATGCCAAACGATTTCTGTACCCCAGGAGATTGTTTCCAAATCCTCAGAACAAATTTTAATCGAGCCAAATTCTTCGAATATTAAAAAAGGCACTTCTGCGCACTGTAGCTACACAGATGGTCGATGAAATGCCAATGCCCTTTCTAGCTCAATTCAACCTATTCCACTGGTTGGAGTTGATTCTCTAGCTCACAATGATACTACCTGCAAAGTTTCTCATCAATCCATTGAAGGAATTGGCCCCTCTAATTTTTTGCAAGCTCCAGTTTTTCCACTGTTGGTCAAGGATGGTTTTGTAGGTGATCAAATGGTTCAAGGCCAATTGGAGGTATTTCCTGATGTCTCAGCCAATGTTTCCACCAACCTTACTCAATCAAATGACCACCACACTGACAAAGCACTCCAACCAAAAGTTACAGTTCCACATATGGTCGACAATGGTGCAACAGTTGCTCTTTGTGATCAAAGCCAAGCTGATCAAGGTGCTGCTAGCCTGCTATCATAACAAATGTTCCTACCATTATCTCTGATCATCATAATGCAGAACAACAACAAAATCCTCAATTTTTGGCCTCTCTCCAGTTCTTGCTGCAATAATGCAGGTCAAACTAGCTAACCAGGCTCCCTCAGTTGTTCAAAACCATAATAAACCAACCCACAATCCCTCTCTTAAGGTTTCTTCTAACTTTGAGAGACCAAACATCCCAAAGAAAAACCAAAAGAATAACACTAAACCTCGGGAAAAAGCAGTGCAACCCCCCAATCAAACCTAATTACTGCCACTACTCCCCAGCCCAATGCCAACCAAAATAAAGCCAAGACCCCAATTAATCACCCACCCTCACCTCCAACAGTCACACACTCTTATGTTACAAGGTTGAGAGCTAGACATGAAGCAGAGGTAGCTCCTATTGAATTTTCCCCTCCCATTATCACTACCAAACAAGGCAAACCAGTAGTTATTTTTAGAAGAGAAAATTATATGGTGAAGTTTGCTGACAGGTGCAAGTTTACAGTAGTTGGCAAGTTTGCAAACACCATGCGAAGGATGGAAGTGATCAGGAATAGCTTTATATCCCAATTCAATGCAAAAACTGTATACATTGATCTGGATAATGAATATGATCACTCTACTGTATGGGCCTGCCCCTTTATCCTTCTCTACTTAAATATCAGGCTTTTGTTTGCGGCAAGGTTTGAACCTGCAATGTGCGCCTAACCCATATCACGTGTTGTGCTTCTCCACTAGACCAAAGCCCCTGGGGCAAGGGATAAGACAATATTTGCTGCTGTTAGGCTACAATGATCCATTCTCGGACATACTGGATACCTTAACATAGACTTATGGAAGCCCTTGATGAGTTTCACAATAATGGGGGTTATGAAAGAGCATCCCTTCTGCTTCGGTCTTCAAATTTCTTCATTCAGGAAGTCCAATGAGTTCAAGACTATTTTCTTCGCGGAAAATTTATACACTTGAATTCCCGCTACTTTCACATTGTTCTTTTGCAAAGAATTGTGGCAGAGATCATTCAGCATCTTGGGTGCAGCAGTTGTCCCGCATTCTAAGCTTGTCCTTTGCATCAACTTTTGGGTTTTGGTATATTCTAGCAAGAGAAAACTTTGTGGAGACTATCAATATTCAGGGATTTTTTGATGCATTTGGCTTGAAAGAAATACGAGAATATTATTGGACAAGAATATGTCTGCTTATGTATAGGACAGAACAACTCTTTTGGCATACCAGAGCAAGATCTTTACTCAAGCTAGAGTCATTTGGACTGTAGAGATTCTTTTCTCAACTATCGGATTTTCAGGGAGATTGAAGGCACCTCTGTTTGGGACTGGCCTTATCCTACTACCATTTTATCTTCCCTATATGTTGTACCAGATAACTATTCATCTACAGCTCTGAAACGGTATACATATAAGTACACCGCCGTCTTCCCATGATCCTAGATAGGATCAGAATCTTATACATGGGATAGTTTGTCACTCGAGCGTTTGTACTATCTGACTCGGCCAAAATTTGTGAAGAAAGCAATCTGTAAGTTTGACTCTAAATTAACTAAACTTTTGATCTGAAAAGACTTATGCTTCAAGTTTACTGACAATCAAGGGAAAAGTTAACCCTAGTACACAAATGTGTCTGATGCAGCATTCGTCCACGAGCAGTGTCACCCAGAGTTGCCAAAAGAATTAAATCAAGGAAGTGTGAAGAAAATAATGATAGGTCCAAACTTGAAAAAGGATATCAAATGCGTTAGTGTAATTCACTGGAGTCAACTTTGCATTTTTTCTTAATTCCATAAGAGATGACTTCAGTCTAATATTGCATAGTGGAACGAGCAAACTCTGCCTTATAAGAAAATAAAACAATTAAATAGCATTGTCTCTTTCATTCAAGATAATGTAATTATCAGAGGAAAATACATTTGCAGCAGAGAAGTGATGGAACCTGAAGAAATGAATACCAATAGAAATAGTAGATTCTCAATACTCACAGAGCCCAAGAGTCACCAGCTATTTTAAAAGACCTAGACCCCATGCTCCTGGAATTAGAAGTTAATTACAGTCAATCCACATCGGAAGGTTCGAGTATTTCTAGCTTTAAAGTTATCGAAAACTCTCCTCAACATGTTGGCTTTCTCAATTGCCTGGAGATTGGAGCAGAACAAACCGAAGGAGTGATTATGCTGGAACAGAACAATACAGAAGGAATCCACACCCAACAAAGAGGACAACAATCATCTAATATGCAGATAATTGAAGCTTCTGAAGAGACTTTCGTATCTATGATATAGTTTGCTTGCTTGGAGTCTCTTGCTCTGTTCATCCTACTGTGGTATCAGAGCCAGCCCATCCTTTCGGAGGGAGGAACAGTTTGCTAAATATGTCTGAGTCGTTTCCATCATCCTCTTCCCTAGCAAAAATGAATATGTCTCCTACTCTATATAAAACCTTGTCCAAAAAATATGATTATCTCTATGAAGTTGATATCCTACCCGATGAACAAAAAGTATCTTCCACTGAACTGCCCCTAATAAACCCTTACTCAGCTTTTGCCAAAAAATCATTTGCACCATGGACCCAAATCCGTTCCTTAGTCCAACACAAACCAAAAGGAGTCAAAGAATATGTTGCTGCCTCAAAACATGACCAGTATCCTATTCTTGCTACTCGAGAGGAACAGTTTATTACCCTCCAAAGACCCAAAACTGGTTTTTGCATCCCCGATCATCACTTCCAATGGAAGGTCATGCCCTTCGGGTTAAAGACTGCACCTTCATTATTCCAAAAAGCCATGATAAAAATATTCCAACCCATCCTCCATAGTCCATACCTCTTTGGTCTACATTGATGACATCCTGCTATTTAGCAATACATTGGAGGAACATGTTATTTTGCTTCGTCAGTTTGAGGCATTTATAACACAATACGGAATCATGCTTTCAGCAAAAAAGATGGTTCTTGCACAGAAGGAGATTGAT
>ML430426.1:22539-50507 GCA_005239525.1 Nicotiana knightiana | reverse complement strand
CTATAATCCATGCATATTCTCCAACCCGTAACAGTTCTAGTGGATATCAGCTCGTTTTTATCATTTCTTACGACTGCAACACCCCCTTTTTTTGGTACACACTGTACTGGGCTAACCCAGCTTCTATCGGAGATAGGGAAAATGATTCCCGCATCTAACCATTTTATCACTTATTTCTTTACCACTTCCTTCATATTTGGGTTTAACCGTCTTTGGTGTTCCCTAGAAGGTCTGTGCCCCTCTTCCAAGAGAATTTTATGCATGCAATAAGCTGGGCTTATCCCTTTGATGTCTGCCATCGTCCAGCCAATGGCAGTCTTGCATTCAGAAAGTACCTGTAATAGCTGTTGTTCCTGCATATCTAACAACCCAGATGATATAATAACCGGTAATGTAGAGTTAGGTCCAAGAAATGCATACCTGAGGTGCGCTGGTAAAGGCTTCAGCTCTAACTTGGGTGGTACTTCAACTGAGGGCTTGGCTGGTGGGCTCTCTCTCTTTTCCAAGTGTAATGGTTCAATTTCAAGAACCCTCGACCATGTCCCTTTTCCTTCCAATGCTAATACCCATTCTGCTAGTTCCTCACCGTTCATATCATCTAAGTTCATCAAACGTGCAACCAAAGGATCCCCAACAGTTAAGGTTGCGTCATCTTCTTCCAGTATCACGTTCACGACATCAATAAGAGAGCAGTTAGCGAACTCACTTGGTCGCCTCATAGACTTCTGCATGTTGAATGTGATTTCTTCATCATTGAGCCTCATCTTAAGCTCACCAGTCTCACAATCGATGAGTGCTCTGCCTGTGGCCAAAAATGGTATTCCCAAGATTATGGGAATTTCCTCATCTACTCGGCAGTCTAGGATCACAAAGTCAGCAGGGAATAAATTTTTCCCCACTTGCACTGACACATCGTCTAGAATACCCGACGGTCTCTTTACCGTCCTATCAGCGAATTGCATCAGCATAGAAGTAGGCCTGGCTCTACCAATCCCCAGTCTTTTATATATAGCCAGTGGCATCAGATTAATGCTGGCTCCCAAGTCACATAGGGATTTGGCGAAAGAGAAGTTGCCAATAGTACAAGGAATTGTAAAACTCTCTGGGTCAGCCAACTTTTCAGCAATAGGACGTGTCACCACTGCACTACAAGTCTGGGTAAGAGTGACAGTAGCCAGGTCTTGGAAGTCAAATTTTCTGGACATTAAGTCTTTCATTATTTTAGCATAGCCAGACATTTCCTTTTGATGCATCAATCAATGGGATATTCACCTGTATCTGTTTTAGCATGTCCAAGAATTTCTTATACTGCTCATCCTTCTTATATTTTACTAGCCTTTGAGGGAATGGAGCTGGTGTTCTTTTCTTTTCTATTATCTGTTCTTTTTCCTTTTCCACTACCACCTCAACTGCTGGCGCTGGGATTTCCTCAAGTTCTTTCTCAGCTTCGCCTTGCTTATTAACTTTTCCTTCAGCTGGTTGCACTGTGTCCTTACTCAATGGGATAGAGTCATCAATTTCATTAGGTACCCGTACCAATATGTTTGTCTGTCTATTTTCATGCCTTCTTTCTTGTTCTAGGTCCAGGTCTCTGCCATTGCGGTGGGTCACTGCCATTAACTGTTTTGGGCCCTGGTCCCTTGGGTTCACCTGAGTATCAGCAGGTAAAGTTCCGTGAGGACGATTGTTAACTGCATTTGAAATCTGACCCAGCTGTACTTCAAAATTTTTTAATAGCTGCATCATGTGCATCTACTCTCTCACTGATTTTGGTATTTGACCCAATCACCTGCTGCATCATAGCTTCCAACCGTGAAAACCCATCTTCTTGCCTTCCCCCCTGTTGATGCTGAGGATGGTAGTATGATTGTTGCTGATTCTGATGGTTATAACTGTGCAGTGTCTGATATGGTGTTGCATTGCCTTGTGGTCTCATGGCGCCCATATTTCCACTATTATGCTGTTGGTGAGGTGGCCTATATGGTTGAACTTGTTGACCCCAGTTCTGCCCCCCTTGTCTCTGACGTTCATAATTTGTCACATAATTCATATTTTCTGGATAAGGAGGGTTATCACATTCTGCATTCCAGTGGTTACCAAGTGGTTGACTAATGCATGATGTGCATAAGGCCCCATTGGTTGTGTCTACGATGTGTACTTGTTGTTTTTTTCCAGATTCCTCCACCTTCTTAGTAAGTATACTCATTTGCGTTATCAAGGTGGCCACATTCTCTGCAATAGTATTAGATGGATCAAACGACACTGAATGAACTACAGGAGTAATAGGTGCATTCCTTGTTGTCCATCCTGAATTCTGTGCCATTTTATCAAGTAAGATTTGACTCTCTCTCCATGTTTTGCTCAGAAATGCTCCACCAGCCAAAGCATCAACATTTGCTTTAACAGTATTAGTCAAACCCATATAGAAACGCTGCCCCAACATTTGCTTTGGGATACCATGATGTGGACAGATAACCAACATACCCTTAAATCGCTCCCATGTCTCTTGTAAGGTTTCAGCTGGTTTCTGTCGGAAGCTTAAGATTTCATCGATTTGTTGGGCAGTCTTGTTAGGTGGGTGAAACTTGTTCACGAATTGCTTAACTAATTCCTCCCACGTGGTAATGGAATTTATGGGGAGTGAGTTTAGCCAAGCTGGGCAGCACCAGTCTCTGTGAATGGAAACAACAACAGTTTTATTGCCTCCTGAGTAACGTTAGGCTGCCTCTGTGTTTTGCAGATTGACAGGAAGTTTTTCAAGTGCTGTTGGGGGTCTTCAATGTATGACCCTGAGAATAGCCCTTTGTTCTACAATAAGTGCATCATATTATTTGTTCTCTGGAAGGACTCGGCCTGAATCTGAGGAACTAGTATCGCTGTGGCCAAATTCTCAGCTGTGGGTTGTGCCCAGTCATATAAGGGGGCCTCTGCCCCTAGTTGAGCGATTGGGTCTACCACATCATCCCCATTATTGTTCCGGTTGTGTGGATCTTCCATGTCAGTTTCAATTTGTTCAATTTGTGGTTGATGTTTGCTTTTCCGGTTGGTCCGGTTTATGGCCTTGAAAACTTTCTCGGGGTCTGATAAGGCTTCAACTACTTCACCAGTCCTCGATGAGTTTCTAGGCATGCACCTGCAACACGTTAGCAAACGTTAAACTTTCAATGTAAAAACGAAAATTTAAAGAAAATTGACTATATTTCAGAATTTTGTATTTCTTCCAACTCAATTGATAATACCGTTAGTTCCCCGGAAACGGCGCCAAAATTTGATCACGCTCAACTATGTCTAATAAAAGACTAAACGGGCGTTGCAAATATAATCCGGGGTATTATGCCCAGAGTCGATCCCACAGGGAATTTACGTATCAATCAAGTCTTTAGAATACGCAACTTTTACTCAATCAATTCTCTCAAGACTTTTTAATATAAATTGGTGATGTTTTACTAATTCTACTGACAATAATAATAACTAACAATTACTAACAATGTGTTGTAAACAATTATGATAAAGGTCTAAGGTTATGGTTTCCCCCGTCGGTGAACTTCCTTCTCGGATACTTCTTATAGTTTGATTAGTTGTCTCTATCAATCATGAACACTCTATCTACCATAAATCTCTCTCAAGTAATTATGATAATTTACTAGACGCACTCTCTCAAGTTACGCTAGCTAGATTGCATTACAATTCACTTTACATTGCATCCGAGGTATCGTTATCTCTAATCCAACCTCTAAACCCTCGGTTATGAATTTCGCCTATACTCCGGGAGTGATGTTGTTCAAACAACTACCTAAATATGCACTCTCTCTCTAAAGAAGATACACACTAAATAGGCACAGCTAATTAATGGCCATTCAATTAGCTACAACAAGAACGTAGTTGAACATATAGAGATGAGCAATCAACCAAACTATATTAATATCACCATAAGTTTGTCCCCAAACAGGTTCCACCAAAACCCTAGATTAAGAAAATAAGAGCTATAAAAATCAATGTTTTTCTTCACTTCAATGGCTTCCTCCCCTTTATTTAAGTTGTGTTTTGGGGTCTATTTATATGTTTGGGATAAACCCTAAACGTGTAGGAGACTTATATTCAAATCGGGAGACACTTAAACTCTTCAAAAACTCGAATTTAGCCGGAACAGGGACCTGGCGTTTGGGCCCTGGAGCCTGGGTAAGGCCAGGCTAAGACAGGCGTTTGGGATCTAACGCCTGGCTAACGCCAGGCAGGGTCAGGCGTTTGGGCTCTGGCGCCTGGCTAACGCCAGGCAGGGTCAGGCGTTTGGGCTCAAACGCCCGGCTATAGCCCGGTGCACTCCTCCTCGCCTCTTGAGTGTATTTTCGATGTATTTGCATCCCTTTAGCTCGACTTCCATCTCCAATTCACCTACACATGAAATAGACTCTATTATGCACATAAAAAGTATATTTTTATCATTAACGCACATAAAATTTAGGGCATATAACATGTTAAACCATGAATTCTAGCCTCGCATCAGACATCCCTATCGATGAGTGTATGTAGTGTTAGAAGAAATTGACACCAGGTAGCCACTCTAAAAGGCTACTATTTAGTAAGAAAATTTTACCTCTTGTAGCAAAGGTATACACCATATTTATTATAAACTAAAATTATTTTAAAATATTATTTTCTATAGCTATCTTTTATATTTAGATATTTATGGTATATACTACCATTGAGGCACGAATACGCTATTTATGTTTTTCCTCTCTCTTTCTTTCAATTAACACAAGATTCTCTCTCAGATTTTTTCTTCTTTCTCTCTCTCTTCGAGCAACTCAAGCCCTAGTATTGATGGCCGACGAGAAGAAGAATCTCTCTCTTTTCGAGAAACTCATGACCTAGTATTGATGGCCGATGAGACATTACAATAGAGTAAAAGGCAACCAGGAAATAGAAAAGAGTGAATTTTTCGAACATAAAGGAGCAACGTGATGAACTCTTATCATAAATTTGTTGTACGGATCCGACGACTTTCTTCTCTTCTTTGCTATTTAGTCACCTACAATGATGCAAATATATTGTATTGTAGTATAAATATATTTTTTTTGCCTGTATTTATGTATTTCAAAGATCTGTATTTTTTTAATACAACTGAACACACCTGTATTCATGCTTACTGTACATACGGTATGCATGAATACATGATATAAACATTGGAATACACTGAATACAAATATTAAAGTAGAACAGAATATAAAGTGAATACATTTAATTTTAAAATACAGTGAAATACAGTAAAATACAGTGAATACAAATAAGAATATAGTGAATAAAACCAATGAAATATACTGAATACATCAATAATAACATGTATTAGGAATAACTAAAATACTATTAATACAAATACATTTGAATACACTGAATATAAAATAGCGAATATAGTAAATATAAATTGAATCTAATGAATGCAACAGTAAATAAAATATTGAAACACACTAAATATAGAAGTTAAATACAACAGTTATATACGACTGAAAAATCATTCTAATTCATTGGGTTGATAATGAGACATGTTAGAATTGATTTTGTTGAGTTATATTAGGAGTGTATCACGCTAATTGATATTATTTCCGTTATTAGACAGATGGACATACCTATTTTTAAGATGATTGTCGTTACTGTATTCATGAATACATGACGCTAATACATGTGAATATATGCACGTACAGCTGGACAGCCCTTATTTTAGGCATTTTTTGCTGCTGTATTTATGAATACAACAGCGCGAATACACTACTGTAACAACTGAATAATAGCTATAGGAAGTAATTATGTATATGGTAGCTATAGGTGTAGACATGTAATTTTTGACCCTCCCCGAGATTTTACACGGTATAGCGTTTAAATATTTAGTTTAGGTCTAATATCGTTATTTAAACTAGTTTTGACCTTTTTACTTTATTTTATCACAAAAATAAAAATTACAAAAAATATTTTCTTTTATTTACCTAACTGATATTTTATCTAGTTATTTTTAGTTTATCTACCTTTCATAAAAGTTGAAAAATACAAAAAAAAAATTGGTTCCTCTTTGTTTTCAAAAATATTATTATTTTGATAGGAATATTATTTTTGTGATGATTTTAACCTAATCCTAATTTAATATGATATTTGAAAAATACCAAAAATAGTTTCATATTTGTCGCGCCCCCCTCTTTCCTCCCCTTTCGGATCGGTCAGGGTATTCGACATTATTGGGACAACTCGTTTCCTTTTGGGAAAGGGATAAGGAATTAAAGAGTCGCCACCTAACGATTTTAAGGTGCTTTAGGGCACCTACTAAAGGTTATTTACAAACGCAGATTAGATAACCAGAGATAGGGTAAGGGCTTGAAATTACTTCAAGGGGAAGGTATTAGGCACCCCTTGAAGTCCACAACTGTGGTTCCCGGCCCAAACAAACTTTGTGAACAAATAGCATATAAGCAATAAACACATAGGTAAATAGATGAAGGTTTTGAGAAGATTTGCAGTCCAAGCACACATATGTGCTTAAGTTTAAAAAATTTGAAGTCTAAGCCCATATACAAAATTCCAGAGGTATTACAATCAAAGCACACATGTGTAAGGGATAGAAGGGGGTCCTAGGTTATTTATCCTATAGGATCACATCAGTACAATGCCCGGTAATCACTCCACAGAAGAGGGGCTACACGTGGCATTAGCGCACCGGACATCATATCCATGTCTACCCTTCCCACCGCTTAGCGGTTATTAAGCGAGTTTATTTAACGACCTCTATGTGTGCTGTTACCCGTCCCTTGTTAATGGCCCTGGAGGAATTTAGGACCTCTAAATATAGGCAGTTCTAGACAAAAAACCCTAAGGTCAAAAGGATAAAATTCTAAGCGACAGGCAAGAACAAATAGGACTTTACAAATAAATGCAGGAAAAGCAGTTAAGAGGCTCAGATTTACCTCCACAGATAATGCACATAAGCAGCACGTCTCAAACACAAACAAGATGAATTTTTATTAGACAGAATCCTAAGACAGGATATCTAAGTGAATGTCAATACACAGAAGTATGCAGCTTGTATATAAGCTTAACAGCAAGGACCTAATCAGTTTGCCTACTAATTTTAAAACATGTTAGCCTTTAAACAGTGAACACAATCAAAACAATATTCATTTTTTTTAAGAGATTGATTACCTAAGGCTTTCCTAGGTATAGGGTTGTGCGTAGTAACTACCAGAAATATTAGACAGTTCAGAGGTTGTTTTACCTAAAACTTGCTGTTCTAAATGATGTAAATCTGAGAATGCAGAGATAGTTACCAATTTCTATTAAGAGCAGACATGATAATCATATGCGAGACTATCTTATACGTTTTCATGATTCAGTAGTTTAAACTAGGCGTAGTTAAGTAAATGTAGACGAAATCCTAGAGCATAGTATCTAATATTCACATATAAATGCAGGATGGCTAAGACATAATGCACAGGATTCCTAAAGCATGATTTCTAAAATGCACAAAGAGTTACAGGATGATTGGGACATATTTCAGATGCACATGAGTATTAATTTTATCACCCTAGGAGCATGATTTCTAAGTGGTAGGCATAAGAATAAATTAAGGACATGTTGTACGTTAAAGCAGTTAACATGAAAGCCTTAAAGACATGATATCTATGTTTGGCATGGTTTGAATGAACATGTTAGTCCTAATCATGGATTCTAATGCAAATATAGGGAATGTAAAGCCTAAGGCATGATTTCTACCCAATGGCATTGATAAGANATTTCACTAGCCATCCCCCAGTATTCATTTACAATGATTATTATAGACCAGCTGAATAAATTACATAAATAGATAAAGGAAAAGAAGAAGTTAAACTATAGGGAGCCTGAAAACAGTCCCAGATTCCCAGAACCTTAAGTGCCCAAATGTTTCATAGCCTTTCTCATGTCCGGGTGTGTCATAGTTCCCTAAGGACCTCAAGGGATCCCGGGTAGTGCTCACACCCAGATTTCATAACCGTAATTGAGTAAGTGCAGTGTGGAAGGGCCATCCCCAGTGCATCAGATTTCAGAAGGATTTCACTGGAATCCCAAGGCAGTCATACACTGGAGGGGCAGAAACTAAGGACCTAGGAGTAGAGTGAGAGTGCTTGACATAATTTTTAAAATGGTTTAAATAGAAAAGCAGTATTTGAAAGAAGGGATTCAGTTATGGTAGTTTTATAAAATAGGAGAGTTGTTTAGCAGTAAAACAATTTTGATAAGAGTGGTGAAATCAAACGAACAACAGATCAAACACAGAGCCCAAATAGGTTCAGCAATACTCAAATAACAACCCTTCACACAGGGATAATTGGGGACTGGAGACACATAATACACATATAATAAACATAAGTCTCTTGCTATTATGGGTAGCTAATAGTGTGAATAGTGAGACATGAATTCAGGAGTGCTAATTAGAACATAGTCACAGAATCAGAAGTGCTTAGGGGGGTTCATGGGATTGAGAGATGACATAGTATAGGATTTCATAGCAGTAGGGAGGACATAGAAGCACTAAACATGATGGATCATAGCAGGGCAACTTAGGGTAACAAATCAATAAGGCATACCAGAACTAGAATACTGGTACACAAGCATCAAAAATAGAATTGAGTCATATTGAATCAGATTACAAGTTTATAAGAACATGCTAATCCTAAAGATTTAAGACATAATTAGCATACTAGATGAAGCAATGATGCAAAGAGGTCAATTGCATGTTGAATAGCAAAACAATAGATAGAAACAAATCAGGAACATGATAAACTGAAGCAGTAAAAGAAACATATTGGTTTTGGGACTTAAATTGAAAATCAGAGCATACTAGTAAAGGGACAGTAAACACAAAGGTGAAGGGACAGGAGAGCACAATAGTTAGACTTGGCTTGCAGCAGGCAAACTCAGAATAATAGTACGTGACACAGAAAGAGAGCAGGAAGCTTTGAGTGTAGGAGATAGAGTTTGAACTAATGTGTTTGTCTCCGTTTAGTGTCAATGAGAGAGAGAGCATATATAGTAGTTTGAAACTAGGTAGGATAAGGTAACAATCAAAGTCAGGTAGTGATTGGGAAATCAAAATCAATCAACATAAGATCAATATAACTACTCCATTCAATTAAGGAGTTAACTTTGAACGGTAATAGACATGCAATAAATATGGAAAGATACCATATGACTAGAATATAACACAATAAGAAAATAATTTCAGCACAATACCAGCATAGAACATGTAACTGAGGCTAGGTTCAGAGGGTTCTAATTAAGGAAATAACATGAGAATTAATTTGAAAGCATAGTCGACCATAAAAATAAGGCAAGAAATAAGCTAAGGTCGTAAAATCAGTAGGGAAATCATCATACGGGATTAGTGAAAGGTATCAATCACATGAAATCAAGGGTTCAAATAGGAAATAGTACTGATAAACATAAATCTCTGAGAGTAAGCGAGGTAAGCACATAATAGGCAAAATCAGAAACCCTAGTAAGTTAAACAGGGTGAAAATAACAAAATACTCAGATTAATCGAAGCAGATTCATGAGAATCAAACATGCAAACAAGTTTGAGAGAACGAACAGTAAAGAAAATCTCAGAACCCAAAGATTAAACCAAGAAACTTAGGATTTTCAACATAATAAAATCAGATGAAGGAAAAACTTAAACAAATCGTCTAAACACAGGAAAATCACAGAATAACACTAAAGTCAGAAGAATAATCGTTTTTTGAAAAGGGGTTAAGAAACCCTAGTTTGAAGATGAAGAGATGCTTTAGGAAAATCAAAAAATCTTTAATAAAACAACAAAATACCTCGGAATATACCCAGATATATTGCAGATATAAGAAATCCAGTGTTAAAATTAGGATTTCAGGGAGAGAACCCAAAGAGAGAGAGAGAGAGAGTCGGCTTATAAACCACAGTATCTAGCCGGAGATGGGAGGATCTTACTCAGATGGCCATGGACGGCCTGAGAATGACATTAAACCATTGGAGGTGAGTGAACCGCCTTCTGGTTCCTTTGAGAACCTCAAGGAAGCAATAACCCGGTGTAGGAAGGAGCCATGGAGGCTGGGATAGTGGTGAGACCACCATAGTTACCGACAAGTCGACGACCGGTGAGAGCTTAGGTTTTGCAGAGAGAGTTTGAGAGATGAGAGAGATGTGTTACGGCGGAGTGAAAGAGAGAAAATGAGAGGGGAAGAGGGGTAGTCTCTAGGGTTAATTAAGGAAAAGGGGAGATCTGGACCGTTGATTAAAATTGATTAACGGTCCAGATTAGACAAGGGGTTGGGTCGGGTAGGATAATGTATTGGGCCTGGGGTATTTGGGCCATTTTTAATCAGACTTGGGTCTGGTTTAATTAGGCTATAAATGAAATGAAAGTGGCTATTTGTTAAATACCCAATGTAAAATAATTAAAACAATTTATAAAAATAGCTGTTAATTATAAAAAATGAATTTCATACGTAGAAAATAATTAAAGATGATTATTTAGTACTTTAAAAATACAAATGATTAATTTCTGGATAAAAATAATATAAAATCGTATGATTGGGCTATAATTGCAAAGTTATTGCAATTATAGCCAAAATGTGCCAATTTGGCTAATTATGAAATAATTTGGTCTTAATAGGATCAAAAATAATTAATGAAACCAAGAAACTCTTTTGAAATCATTTATAATGCAATTTTATAATTATTTATTGACAATAAAATGCTGGATAGATTAATACAAATATAGGAAAATTATGAAAAAATATCAATTGCTATTGATACATGATTTTGAAGCTATATATGCAAATTTAAAATATTTTGAGGAAAAATTGGGTATCAACATCTGCCCCTCTTTACCCAGAAAGGATGAAAGAGTTTGTCAGGTAAAGACATGATGGCTAATTTTGACCGAGCGAAATGGTTTGGAGAGATGTATGCCGCACCCTAGCTTATGAGCTGCCTACATATCCCTGGTTTTACAGGAATCAGGCCGTATGTAGTTCCGGATCCATCGGCAAAGTATATCGGTGAAGTCATCACAATAACGGACGCAACATCTAGGGCTAAAAGAATAAATTGTTCTACAGAAGAGGTTAGGTTTGATATGGCTGGGAGAACTGGAGCGGGATCGCTCCTGTGGGGTAGCTGTCGCTTGCCGCGTTGCCTGCAGATAAAAGCAATACAAGTGTCTATTGTGCATAAATTCAAACATAATGCAAGCTCCCGTTGGACTATGAATGTTGTCTTCGGACGGTTAGCGATAACGTCCTCAAACCTTGATGTCCTGGGCCATGAATTGTTTGATGAAGGATTCGCAGGCCATGAAATGATGTTCTCGGGCCATGAAGATGGTGCCTCCGAACGATGACACCTTTGAATAATGATATGCAAAATTTGAGAGAGATCCTCAGGCCATGACATGACGTTCTCGGGCCATGAAGATGGTGCCTCCGAACTATGACGCCTTTGGAAAGGTTGGCGATATTTCAGCCCATGATGTAATATGATGCTTGACAAGACAGAGCTTAGTATTGCGAGATGAAGGGAAGAGCTTAGCCCGAAAGAGAGGCGAAGTAAAATGTGCTTGAGAGACAGCGCTTAGTCTCGATGAAAAAGTAAATTGGAGGCAGAGCTTAGCCTCATGCAGATAGGAAGACAATGGTTAGCCTTATGGAAATGGGAGGTAGAGCTTAACCTCGTTAAAAAATGGAGACAGAGCTTAGTCTCATGCAAATGAAGGCAGAGCTTAGCCTTATGCAGACGGAAGGTAGATGATTAGCCTTATGCAAATGAGAGGTAGAACTTAACCTCGTGCAAAAATGGAGACAGAGCTTAGTCTCATGCAAATGAAGGAGGAAGGCAGATGATTAGCCTTATGCAAATAGGAACAACCAACAAATTCTAGTAGAATTTCTTAGCTGGTAATATGTTGTGGTATTGCGATTGTTGCGAGAACTGTGACTATGGAGCATGTTCGCCCTTTTGCGCTGATAGTAAACTTTGCATTTGAAACCTGTTTGTTTTTTTTATTCCTGCATCCAAAGAAAAAATCGTGAGATCTGTAGGTGGGGAAGGTTGGTTCGTATCTCCGTTGGCTTTACTTGCTTCGCTCTGCTTGGTCTGATGATTCATTTTGTGTCATCGGGGTAGCGTTTGCTAAACAGAGCTATATTTTGAAAACGTGCATGATTTTATAAAGACATAGTAAAAAATATATTTTGAGAAATTTAAATGAACCGATGACCGTGACATGGTTCAAGACATTGCAACCACTCATACTATGCAATTTTGAGGGTCCTCCTCAAAATTCTGCCCCAGTTTCCAATTGCGAGGGGAAATGAGCTTTTTATTGAATTATGACCTAACCCATAAGGCTGCCTACATATCCCCTCTTAAACAGGAATCAGGTCAGGTGTAGTTCAATTACATCATTGAAGAAAAGCATAGAAAGTTACACATAATATCGTTTGACTGCATCTAAATTGATTGGCTTTGGCCAAACTTCTCCGTACATTTCGTCAAGTATGAGAGCTCCTCCTGTCAATACTCGGTGAACCATATACGAACCTTGCCAGTTGGGAGAAAATTTCCCGTTGGCTTCGTCTTGATGTGGAAAAATCTTCTTTAACACGAGCTGCCCCGGTGTGAACTATCTTGGCTTGACTCTCTTGTTGAAGGCTCTGGACATTCTATTCTGATAAAGTTGACCATGACATATTGCATTCATCCTTTTCCCATCTATGAGGGCCAACTGCACATAGCGGACTTTTATCCATTCTGCGTCGCTGAGCTCAGCTTCTTGTATGATTCTTAAGGAAGGGATCTCTACTTCGGCAAGGATAACAACTTCCGTACCATAAACTAGTAAATAAAGGGTTGCCCCGGTTGATGTGCGGACTGTGGTGCGGTATCTCAGTAAGGCGAATGATAATTTTTCATACCACTGTTTGTGCTTTTCTATCATCTTTCTCAGTATCTTTTTGATGTTCTTTTTGGCGACTTCCACAACTCCATTCATCTGTTGTCTATAGGTTGTGGAATTCTTGTGCTTGATTTTGAAAGTTTCGCACATGGCTTTCATCAGATCACTGTTGAGATTAGAAACGTTATCGGTGATGATTGACTCAGAAACCTAGAACCGACAAATGATACAGTCACGAACAAAGTCTGACACGACTTTCTTAGTCACTGCTTTGTATGATGTCGCTTCGACCCATTTGGTGAAGTAATCAATAGCTACTAGGATGAACTTGTGTCCATTTGAGGCTGTGGGATCGATTGGTCCAATAACGTCCATTCCCCAGGCGACGAACATCCAAGGTGAGCTTGTTGCATTGAGCTCATTTGGGGGTACCTTTATCATATCTGCATGTACCTGACATCGATAGTATTTCTGGACATATTGGATGCAATCCGTTTCCATGGTCATCCAGAAGTAACCGGCTTTGAGTATTTTCTTTGCTAAGACAAAACCATTCATGTGTGGTCCACAAGTCCCAGCATGTATCTCTTCAAGTAGTCTGGAGGCTTTCTTTGCATCGACACATCTTAATAATCCCAAGTCAGGATTCCTTCTGTACAGGTTTCCTTCGCTGAGAAAGAAATTGTTGGACAATCTCCGGAGCGTGCGTTTTTTAGTATGATTTGCAAGCTCTGGGTACTCTCCCTTTGACAAATATTCCCTGATGTCATGGAACCATGGTCTCCCGTCTGCTTCTTCTTCAATGTGGGCACAATATGCTGGTTGGCTATGGATCTTTACTAGAATAGGATTAATGAAGTTCGTATCTGGGTGATGTATCATGGATGATAGAGTGGCCAATGATCGGCAAACTCGTTCTAAATTCTGGAGACGTGATGAAATTTTGTCTTTGTGAACCTTTTCCTCAATTCCTGCACATGATGCAGATATGGCAATATCTTGGAATTCTTGGTAGCCCATTCTCCTTGTACTTGGTGTATTAGCAGATCTGAGTAACCAATTACTAGCAACTCCTGGATATTCATGTCAATGGTCGTATTGAGCCCTAAGATGCAGATATCCGGTATTGTTGACCTGTTTCCGATATTAGGACAGCTCCAATGCCGACTCCTTTGAAATTGGTTGCTCCGTCGAAGAACATTCTCCACCCGTCATAGGATTCTGCAATGTCTTCCCCTATGAATGACACTTCTTCATCCGGAAAATACATTTTCATGGGTTCGTATTCTCCTCCCACGGGGTTCTCGGCAAGATGATCTGCCAGTGCTTGCCCCTTGACCGCTTTCTGAGTCACATAGACAATGTTGAACTCACTCGGCAGGATTTTCCATTTAGCCAGTTTGCCAGTGGGCATGGGCTTCTGAAAGATATATTATGGATCCATCCTTGATATGAGATACGTTGTGTAGGCACAGAAGTAATTCCTCAGCTTCTGGGCTACCCAGGTTAGACCACAGTAGGTACGTTTCAGTAGAGAATACCATGCCTTATGTGGAGTGAACTTCTTACTCAGATAATAAATAGTATGTTCCTTTCTTCCTGTCTCATCGTGCTTCCCCAGAAGGAAGCCAAAAACTCCATCTAATACCGCAAGGCAGAGTAGTAAGGTTCTACCTGGCTCTGGCGGGACCAAGACTGGTGATGTTGACAAGTATTCCTTGATTCTGTCGAAAGATTTCTGATAGTCCTCGGTCCATTCGGTCGCATCCTCTTTCTTCGGCATCTTGAAGATTGGTTCACATATAAATATAGACTGGGCTATGAATCGGCTGATGTAGTTAAGGCGTCCCAGGAAACACATCACATCCTTCTTGTTCTTTGGCGGTAGAAATTCTTGGATGGCTTTGACCTTTGATGGATCCAGTTCTATAGCCGCCGAGAAATTTCCCAAGAGGAACTCCGAACGCACACTTTGCGGGGTTTAACTTCAAGTTGTACTTTTGCAGCATGTCGAAGAATTTTCTCAAATATACTATATGGTCGGTGGCTCTCTTAGACTTGGTGATGACATCATCCACATACACCTCAATTTCTTTATGTATCATATCATGAAAGATAGTGTTCATAGCTCTCATATAGGTGTCTCCAGCATTCTTTAGGCCAAACGACATCATCTTATAACAGTAAACTCCCCACGACATAATTAAAGTTGTTTTCTCAGCATCTTCCTCGCCCATCCAAATCTGGTGGTAACCAACGAAAAAATCCACGAACGATTGGAGTTCATGCTTCGCACAATTGTCAATCAAGATGTGTATGTTCAGGAGAGGAAAATCATCCTTCGGACTGGCCCGGTTGAGATCCCGGTAGTCGACACAAACTCTGACCTTTCCATCTTTCTTGGGTACTGGCACGATGTTGGCTAACCATGTCGGATATTCAACTACCCTGAGAACCTCGTTGATTTGCTTGGTGACTTCCTCCTTAATTTTCAGACTCATATCAGGCTTGAATTTTCTGAGCTTCTGCTTTACTGGCGGGCACATTGGATTGGTTGGTAACTTGTGAGCCACAATGGATGTACTTAGACCATTCATGTCATCGTACGACCATGCAAATATGTCTTCATACTCTTTCAAGAATTGTGTGTATTCCATTTTCTCTGATGGCGATAGATGAATGCTGATGCGAGTTTCCTTGACAGTTTCTGAATATCCCAGGTTGACTATCTCAGTTTCGTCCAGATTGGACTTAGGTCTATTTTCAAAATCATAAACTTCTCTGATAATTTCATCATGTATGGTATCTTCTTCTTCTGAATCACTGTCCTTTTGTTGCGTTGTCTCATTGCATGTCACAATCATTGGTTCATCAAGACAGGAAATAGTAATGCTGTAAGATAAAATAATGAGAGAAAATTATAATAAATGAATACAGATTCGTTGAAACATAAAAGTGATTTTTGAATGTTTTTGGAACATTGGATATTTTATTGGAAAACACAAAAAAATAGAAATGCAGAAAAGGAAACCATTAGCAAAATGAAATAAACAATGCTTGTTCAGCCTTGCTACCCCGGGACTCGTCGGGCCTTGGATGGTCTGATAGTCCAATTCTTGAGAAACGGTCCCTTGCTCACAGCTTGGATGGTAGGGACTTCCTCCTCCTCCTCCTCAACAATAACACAACAGTCCATGTAACCATCTTCTAGGAATAGATCTTTCAAAGCTCCTAGCGTTTCTTCTTCTTCTGACCCCAATATGATAACAGCTTGCTGGAAAGTCTACTCCAAATGTGGTATAGGCTGTTCCAATGGATAGTAGGGACCGTTCCATGGTGGCGACCAGTCTTCGTACTCCTGCCAAGTGTATTTGTATCCCAGCCCAAAAGTGGTGCCATAGTGCTTCAACTGTATTGGTTTGGAAATCCCCTGAAGATTTTTCCCGAGTCCTCTGCCAGGCTCGTATCCACTCCATTTCAGTATGCTTTCGATCCTACTGTCCCACCATTTGTCTTTATCCACTGAATTGACCCGTTCAATGTGGTGGTAGGTTTCCCCACCCAACCTTCTTCTACCTTCAATCACTGGAATGGTTTGGCGACCATAGATAGAATTGCTTTCGTCTCCATCAATGATCACTTCCTGGTGGTTCCATTAAAATTTTACCACCTGATGCAATGTTGATGCTACAGCCTCGGCGGCATGTATCCATGGGCGTCCCAACAACAGATTATACGACCTCGATATGTATATCACCTGAAATTCAATTTCGAACCATGTAGGTCCCATCTGCAGACAGAGACTGGTTTTGCCGATGGTAGACCTCTAAGAATCGTCGATAGCCTTCACATTCATAGATCCTTCTTTGATCTCGTGCAGTCCCTTGCCCAATTTCTTGAGTGTTGTCAACGGACAGATGTTGAGGCTAGATCCACCGTCAATCAGAATCCTGGTGATGAAGTAGTCCTCATATTGCACAGTGAGATGTAGTGCTTTGTTATGACTTATCCCTTTAGGCGGCAACTCGTCCTCGTGAAAAGTGATCTTGTAACTTTCCAGTTTTTGACCTACCATATTGGCCATTTCTCCACTAGTTATGTTATTTGGCACATATGCTTTGTTCAGCACTTTCATCAAAGCATTCATGCGTGTCTCTGAATTCTGCAACAATGACATAATGGATATCTGGGCTGGAGTTTTGTTCAGTTGATCGATGACTGAGTATTCCCTGGCCTACACCTTCCTCCAAGGATCATCTGGGCCTGTCTCAATGACGGGTGGCCTGTTGGAAGCATTCTTGCTATACTCTGCCAAGTGTTCAGGTGTATAGACCCTGCCGGTCCTTGCCATCCCCTATGCAGCACTAGCTTCTTCTATCTTGACTTTACCTTTCCTTCTTGCTTCAGCCGTGTAATCCCAAGGTACAACCTTGTCGTTGAAAGGTGGCGTGGTTGACACTCTCACTGTGATTGGTGCAGCTACATTCACTTCAAATGGAATGGGTGCCTTAGCAGGCGGCATAACTTCAACCTCGAACGACGAATGTGTGTTTGCAGGTGGTACCGTTTCAAACTTGAATGGGAGTGACGCAGTTACCTCGACGTCTCCGGATGGCTGAATCTGGACTATGATGGGATTAAGAGTGACTGCTGGCTTCTTTGGGTAATCACCTTCTATAATTAACCCGATCGACCCCTCTGGGTTATCTCTATCATATTGACACCCCTATGGTCTGGAAGCGGATTGTTGCGAACATTGGGAGTAGCTTCTTTTTCCTGGATGACCTTGTTATCAATCATGGACTAGATCTTATCCTTCAATGAGTGACATTCATCAATTGTATGCCCCTTCATGCCGGAATGGTATGCACAAGTCTTGTTTGGATTGACCCATTGGGATGGATTTTCAGGGGTTATAGCAGGGATAGGAGTGACATAACCAGCAGCTTTTAATCTTTCATACAACGGGTCGATAGGTTCAGTAATGACAATGTATTGTTTAGGAGGTTTGAGATCAAAGTTGGGTCGAGGTCTCAGGAAATTTTGGCGAGCAGGGGGTAACTGGAAGTGAGATGGCTGAGAGTTGTAGATATGATAAATAGGAGCTGGTTGGGAATATCTGGGGGAAGTAGGATGATATGTAGACGGTGGAGATGGCTGATATGTTGATGGAGGTGTTGACTGATAGGTGGGTGTCACGACCCAAAATTCCACCTTCAGGTCGTGATGGCGCCTAACGTTGCACCCGCTAGGCAAGAAAACGTGTTAACTGAATTGATTTATTAACAAGTGAAAATAACAAACACTGACTAGATAATTGAAATAAAGTGCGGAAGCATTAACATAATTCTAAATAACAATAGCTAATAACGCAGAAATCCCTTTAAGTACAACCCAGAAGTGAAGTCACAACCTCACGAACTAGTCTAAGATTTGACTAAAAACAACAGTTTGAAAATAAAATGATGTATCTGTCTGGAAAACACATAAAAGACAGAATGAAAGATAGACAGGGACGCCGAGATCCACGAACGCCATGCGGAACTACCTCGGTGTAGTCTGGAATGGACTGAAGGACACTCCCACTAGCGATGTCCACTGGGTCCGACTGCGTAATCTGCACAACATAAAGAAGTGCATGTGTAGAATTAGTACAACCGACCCNCCCTTTAAGTACAACCCAGAAGTGGAGTCACAACCTCACGAACTAGTCTAAGATTTGACTAAAAACAACAGTTTGAAAATAAAATGATGTATCTGTCTGGAAAACACATAAAAGACAGAATGAAAGATAGACAGGGACGCCGAGATCCACGAACGCCATGCGGAACTACCTCGGTGTAGTCTGGAATGGACTGAAGGACACTCCCACTAGCGATGTCCACTGGGTCCGACTGCGTAATCTGCACAACATAAAGAAGTGCATGTGTAGAATTAGTACAACCGACCCCATGTACTGAGTAAGTGCCGAGCCTAACCTTGGCGAAGTAGTGACGTGGCTAGGACACGACGACAATTTGTACCTGTGCAGTTCAATAGTATAGCAGAAAATAAACAAGGATACAATTACGGGGAAGAACATGTTGGGGATAAGAGGGCAACAATTGCTAAAACAGTAGAAGCAAGTACTAAATGGAATGTCGAAGTAAAGCAGGGAGTAACAACTCGAAACAAGTAAAATAGATAGGAGAAAACACGGCATGACCCCTCGTGTATAACCTCAAAATCACATGGCACGAAATGTCCCCTCACGCATAAACAATAATGACTCGGCACGGAATGTCCCCTTGTACATCAATAATAATCAATCGGCACGGAATGTCCCCTCGCGCATAGATAATAATCAATCGGCACGAAATGTTCCCTCGCGCATAGATATAATCAATCGGCACGGAATGCTCCTTCGTGGATATATATAATCAATCGACACAGAATTTTTCTTCTTGCATAAATAATAATCATCAGCACGGAATGTTCCTTCGTTCATAAATAATAATCATCGGCACGGAATGTTCCTTCGTGCATAAATAAAAATCACTCAGCACAGAATTTTCCTTCATGCATAAATAATAATCACTCAGCACGGAATGTTTTCTCATGTATGATGAGTGTAAAAGAACCAATTGACATGAAAGTTTAACTATACGACATTTCAAATGTACAGAGATAATCAACAAAATTCTAAGGGACTCAGCTATAACCAATCTCACTCAAAAGTATAATATCAACAGTAAACCCTCGACCGAACACATAATCAAGAACTTTCTACGTCATGGAGTAACCTCAAGGTACCACTTTCAAGGTTCCCAATAATATCAAAGAACATTAAACAACTCATCAAAATCGACTCACGGGCATGCTTGACCACAACATATAGGTACCAGTCACCTCACCTATACATTGGACATGAATCACACATAGCAAGTAAGACTCTATACCTATTCCCTCAAGCTAAGGTTAGGCCAAACACTTACCTCGGCTCCAAGAATGCAAGTCAAGCCTCAATCACGACCTTTCCTCTTGAATCCGACTCCGAAACGATAATATCTAGACATAATTGACTTAATAACATCAATAATCATTCAATAACTCAATCCCAAAGCCTAATTATACATTTCCCATAATTCTTCCAAAAATACAAAAATTCGACCACGGGCCCGCTTGGTTCAAACTCGAGGTTCGGACCAAAACCCGATAACCCATTCCCCCATGAACCCGAATATACAATTTGTTTTGAAATCGATCCCAAAATGAGGTTGAATTCCCAAAATATCCAAAATCCCTAACTCTACCCAAAACCCCCAATTTCTACCCTTGATTCCATGTTTTTAGGCCTAGAGTTTAGTGATTGATGAAGGAAAATGGAAGAAACTAGAGTTAAGATCACTTACCTAAGTGGTTATGGAGGAAAATCAGCTTGGAAATCGGCTATGGGGTTTGGAAAAGAAGGAGATGGTGAAAATTATGAAAATCTTGTAACGGGTTTCTGTTTTGGACACTTTAAATAACTGGGCGAATTAACTCTATGCGATCGCGATAGAACGGCTGTGATCGCGGAGAGTACTGGATTTCAAACTTACGCGATCGCGAATTAAGGAGTGCGATCGCAGAGAACCCGGATGTGGACCCATGTGATCGCGAACAAAAGAACGCGTTCGCATAGAACAATTTGCTACCCAGCACCCAACCCTACAGGAGACTTACCCGATCGCGGACATAGGGGTGCGATCGCGTAGAGCTAAACCCTAAGGCTCCGCGTTCGCAGTCAGCTCTTTGCGATCGCGCAAAGAAAATTGACCCCCTCCCCACACTACACTACGCGATCGCGGGGCAACCTATGCGATCGCATAGTGTAAAATCCCAGACACCAGAACAACCCCCAAAAACCAGATTTTCCAACTCTTTTGCACCCCGACACCTATCCGGAACTCACCCGAGCCCTCGGGGCTCAAAACCAAATATACACAGGACTTTAAAATTATCCTACAAACTTATTCAAGTAATATAATCACCAAAATAACATTAAAACAATGAATTAAACTCCAAACTCTATAGAATTATCTCAAACTTCATAAACTTTTAAATTCTCCAAATTTGATCTGAAACACGTCAAACCAAGTCCATTTCTTTCCAAATTTTACAGATAACTCACATAACACATATTGAACCTGTTTGGGGATCCGGAACCATAATACGGGCTCGGTAACATAGATTTCACATCAAAGTTCATTTTCAAAAGTCTTTATTATTTCCAGAAAACAATTTCCTTTAAAAATTCATTTCTCAGACTTGGGACCTCGGAATTTGATTCCGGGCATACGCCCAGATCCCATATTTTCCTAGGGACCCTTCGGGACAGTCAAATCACGAGTCCGGGTCTGTTTACCAAAAATGTTGACCAAAGTCAACTTTATTTCATTAATTATCATAAATTCATTTGTTCAACACATTTCCACATAAAGACTTCCCGGCTACGCGCTCGGGCTGACCCCTCCACTGAACACGAACCGAAGGATAACTCTTCAATCGCAACTGTTGCACCTGCCGGTCTAATATGGATACCGGTTCCTCCTCATAAGATAAATCCTTGTCCAACTGGACACCACTGAAGTCAAGTACATGAGATGGATCCGCTATATACCTCCGGAGCATAGATACGTGAAATACCAGATGCACGGCTGACAAGCTAGGTGGCAAGGCAAGTCTGTGGGCCACCTCTCCTACCTTATCTAGAATCTCAAATGGACCAATGTACCTAGGGATCAACTTGCCCTTCTTTTCGAATCTCATCACGCCCTTCATGGGCGACACTCGAAGAAATACCCAGTCGCCTATCATAAATGCCAAATCTCGAACTCTGTGATCCGCATAACTCTTCTTCCTGGACTGAGCTGTACGAAATCTATCCTGAATGATCTTCACCTTGTCCAAGGCATCCTGGACTAACTCAGAACCCAACAATCTAGCCTCTCCCGGCTCAAACCATCCGACTGGAGATCGACACCGTCTACCATACAACGCCTCATACGGAGCCATCTGAATGCTCGACTGATAGCTGTTGTTGTAGGCAAACTCAGCTAAAGGAAAGAATTGGACCCATGAACCGCCAAAGTCAATAACACAAGCTCGCAACATATCCTCCAAAATCTGAATAGTACGCTCGGACTGTCCGTCGGTCTGAGGATGAAATGTGGTGCTCAAATCAATCTGTGTGCCCAACTCTCGCTGAAATACTCTCCAGAAATGGGAGGTAAACTGAGTACCTCGGTCTGATATAATGGATATGGGCACACCATGCAGTCTAACAATCTCTCTCATATAGATCCTTTCCAACTTATCTGTTGAATATGAAACTGATACTGGAATGAAGTGCGCTGACTTGGTCAGCCTATCCACAACGACCCATATTGCATCAAAGATCCACTAAGTCCGTGGGAGTCCAACTACAAAGTACATGGTGATACGCTCCCACTTCCACTCGGGAAGCTGAATCTGCTGCATCAAACCACCGGGTCTCTGGTGCTCGTAATTAACCTGCTGACAGTTCAAGTACCGAGCTACATAAGCTACAATATCCTTCTTCATCCTCCGCCACCAATAGTGCTGCCGCAATTCCTAGTACATCTTTACGGCGCCCGGATGAATAGAATACTGGGAACAAATCCGAACCTACATCCTCAAAACTCCCTCAACATCAACCGTAACCTGCTTGGCATCTTTGTGCCTGACTCTATCTCTAAGAACACATAAATGGAGATCATCATACTGCCTGTCCCGAATACGGTCATACATTGAAGAA
Organism: Nicotiana knightiana; assembly: GCA_005239525.1. NCBI lineage: Eukaryota > Viridiplantae > Streptophyta > Magnoliopsida > Solanales > Solanaceae > Nicotiana > Nicotiana knightiana. The sequence continues at coordinate 27,762 of ML430426.1, read as the reverse complement.
CGGGCTACGGTATGGGCCAAAACACTGCCAGTCTCTGAAACCTCCAATCTCACAAATCGATTGGCTAAAGCCTGGACATCCAAAGCAAGAAGTCGCTCTCCGACTGATAAATTGGCAAGACTACCCATACTGGCTGACTTCCAGCTCAAAGCATCGGCCACCACATTGGCCTTCCCCGGTCATAAAGAATGGTAATATCATAATCCTTCAACAACTCTAACCATCTCTTCTGCCTCATGTTCAACTCCTTCTGCTTGAACAGATACTGTAAGCTCTTATAATCCGTGAAAACCTCATATGGCACACCATACAAATAATGCCTCCAAATCATCAGTGCATGCACATTAGCTGCTAACTCAAAGTCATGAACTGGATAGATCTTCTCATGAAACTTCAACTGACGAGAAGCATAGGCTATAACCTTGCCATCCTACATCAACACTACACCAAGACCAACCAGTGAAGCATCACAATATACGGTATACGGTCCTGAACCAGTGGGCAAAACTAACACTAGTGCCATGGTCAAGGCTGTCTTGAGCTTCTGAAAGCTCGCCTCACACTCATCTGACCACCTGAACTGAGCACTCTTCTGAGGTAACCCGGTCATTGGGGCTTCAATGGATGAAAAGCCCTCCACAAACCGGAGATAATATTCTTCTAAGCCCAAGAAAATCCGGATCTCTGTAGCTGAGGTGGGTCTAGGCCAATCTCTGACTGCTGAAATCTTCTTGGGATCCACCTGAACACCCTCTGGCGATACCACATGGCCTAGAAATGCAACTGAATTCAACCAAAACTCACACTTGGAGAATTTTGCATACAACTGACTATCCCTCAGAGTCTGGAGGACGACTCTAAGGCTCTGCTCAAGCTCCTCTCGGCTGCGAGATTATATCAATATATCATCAATGAAAACAATCACAAATGAGTCCAAATAGGGCCTGAACACTCGGTGCATCAACTCCATGAAAGCAGCGGGGGCATTTGTCAGCCCAAATGACATCACCAAGAACTCATAATGCCCATAACGAGTGCGAAAGGCTGTCTTAGGGACATCAAGCGCCCTAATCCTCAGCTGATGGTAACCAGATCTCAAGTCAATCTTGGAAAACACTGAAGCGCCCTGAAGTTGGTCTAATAAATCATCAATCCTCGGCAAATGATACTTGTTCTTAATGGTAACCTTATTCAACTTCCGGTAGTCAATACACATCCTCATCGAGCCATTTTTCTTCTTGACAAACAATACTGGAGCACCCCAAGGAGAAACACTAGGCCTAATGAAGCCTTTAACCCACAAATCCTACAACTAATCTCTCATCTCCTTCAACTCTAGCGGGGCCATACGATACGGCAGAGTGGAAATAGGCTGGGTGCCCTGAGCTAACTCAATAGAAAAATCAATATCCCTGTCGGGTGGCATACCCGGCAGGTCAGCAGGGAATACCTCTGGAAACTCACGAACCACAGGCACAGACTCCAGGGAAGGAACCTCGGCGCTAGAATCACGAACATAGGCCAGATAGGCCAAACAACCCTTCTTGACCATGCACCGAGCCTTCATATAAGAAATAACTCTACCAGAAGAATGACTAGGAGTCCCCCTCCACTCCAAACAAGGCACCCCTGGCAAGGCCAAGGTCACTGTCTTGGCATGACAGTCCAGAATAGCATAATAGGGGGATAACCAATCCATCCCCAATATAACATCAAAGTCAACCATATCGAGAAGCAAAAGATCAACCTGAGTCTCCAGACCACCAATAACTACTAGACAAGAACGGTAGACTCGATCTACCACTATAGAATCACCCACCGGTGTAGACATGCACAACAGTACTCAAGTAATCACGGGGCATACTCAAATAAGGGGCAAAATATGAAGACACATAGGAGAATGTAGAATCCGGATCAAATAACACCGAATCCTCTCGGCTGCAAACTGAAACCGTACCTGTAATAACTGCATTAGAAGCCTCAGCATCAGGCCTGGCAGGAAAAGCGTAGCACCGGGGCTGAGCCCCTCCAACCTGATCATCCCTGGGTCGACCTACCGCGGTCTGACCTCTACCTCTCGTGGCATGTCCTCCACCTCTATGAGTCTGACCTCTACCTTTGGCACCCCGACCGCTACCCCTAGCTGGCTGAGGGGGTGGGGTACGCCTGATGCGGGAACCATGGCACAGGAACCCTGATACTGAGACCCACCAGAACCTCGGAGGAAAAACCTGGAAATATGCCACAAACCACTGCAAGAATAACAAGGCCTCTGCGGATGTGGCTACTGACTCTGGAACTGGCCCTGTCTACCCTGATAACCACCCTGAAAGCTCTGAAGTGGCGGTGCACTGATAGGTGCTGGTGGTGAACCAATAGGAGTTGGCGGTTCACTGTGAGCTACCCGAAGTGCCGACTAATAGGGTCTGGGAGGATGACCTCTGCCTGAAGAATCCCTGCCCCAGATGAGGCTCCACTGAATCGACTGAAGTGACGGGGCCTCTTGTCAACCCCTGACCACCACCCTGTGACATATTCATCTGAATCCTCCTGGCCACATTGGCCGCATCCATGAACGAAATATCAGTACCTGACTCCTTGGCCATCTGAAGCCTGATGGGCTGAGCCAAACCCTCAATAAACCTCCTCACTCTCTCACGATCAGTGGGGAGTATCATGATAGCATGCCGAGCTAGAGTGATGAACCTAGTCTCATACTTAGTGACAGACATAGATCCCTGCTGGAGGCGCTCAAACTGCCTCCGAAGATCCTCCCACTGAGTAACTGGAAGGACCTTCCCCACGAATAACTCGGAGAACTGAGCCCAAGTCAATGGTGCATAACCAGCTGGCCTGGTCAAGCAATAGTCTCTCTACCAAGTCTTGGTGGAACCCGAAAGACGAAAAGTAGCAAAGTCGACTCCATTGGACTCTACTATGCCCATGTTCCGAAGAACCTCATGACAGCTGTCCAAATAATCCTGGGGATCCTCTGATGGTGCACCAGTAAATGTAGTAGTGAATAACTTGGTGAATCTATCCAATCTCCACAAAGCATCTGCTGACATAGCTGCTCCCTTAACTGCCGGGGCCACAATTCCCGGCTGAGCTACTCCAGCCGTCTGAGGTACCGGAGTTTGGAACTGAGGATCTAGCTACTCTGGTGTGCGAGTAGCAGGAGTCTGGGTCCCTCCCCCATCCTGAGAGATGGCTGGTGCAGTAGGAAGAAGACCGGCCTGAGCCACACTCTCCATGAGTCCCACTAAGCGGACTAGAGCGTCCTGAAGCACCGGAGTGGCAATGAAACCCTCTGGGACCTGAGCTGGTCCAACTGGAACTGTCTGAATAGGAACCTCACCGGCAAAGTCTACATGTGGGTCCTCTACTGGGGCTGCTGCTCTGGGCTGAGCTCTACCCCTACCTCGGCCTCTAGTACGGCCTCGGCCTCGGCCCCTCGTAGGAGCTGCAATAGGAGAATCGGGCTGCCTATCGGTAGATGAGGAAGCACGCGTTCTCGCCATCTGCGAGATAATAGAATCGAAACTCAATTAGAATTTAGAATTCAAATCACACGACAGAAAAGAATAAAATTGAAGTTATTCCTAACTTTGCAGCCTTTGAGGGATAAGTACAGACGTCTCCGTACCGATCCCTCAAACTCTACCAAGTTTGTCCGTGAGTTGTGAGACCTACGCAACCTAGTGCTTTGATACCAATTTGTCACGACCCGAAATCCCACCTTCAGACCGTGATGGCGCCTAATGTTGCACCCGCTAGGCAAGAAAACGTGTTAACTGAATTGATTTATTAACAAGTGAAAATAACAAACACTGACTAGATAATTGAAATAAAGTGCGGAAGCATTAACATAATTCTAAATAACAATAGCTAATAACGCAGAAATCCATTTAAGTACAACCCAGAAGTGGATTACAACCTCACGAACTAGTCTAAGATTTGACTAAAAACAACAGTTTGAAAATAAAATGATGTATATGTCAGGAAAACACATAAAAGACAGAATGAAAGATAGACAGGGATGCCGAGATCCACGAACGCCATGCGGAACTACCTCGGTGTCGTCTGGAATGGACTGAAGGACACTCCCACTAGCGATGTCCACTGGGTCCGGCTGCGTAATTTGCACAACATAAATAAGTGCAGGTGTAGCATCAGTACAACCGACCCCATTTACTGAGTAAGTGCCGATCCTAACCTCGGCGAAGTAGTGACGAGGCTAGGACACGAAGACAATTTGTACCTGTGCAGTTCAATAGTATAGCAGAAAATAAACAAGGATACAGTTATAGAGAAGAACATGCTGGCGATAAAAGAGCAACAATTGCTAAAACAGTAGAATCAAGTACTAAATGAAATGCCGAAGTAAAGCAGGGAGTAACAATTCGAAACAAGTAAAATAGACAGGAGAAAACACGGCATGACCCCTCGTGTATAACCTCAAAATCACACGGCATGGAATGTCCCCTCGCGCATAAACAATAATGACTCGGCACAGAATGTCCCCTCGTGCATCAATAATAATCAATCGGTATGGAATGTCCCCTCGCGCATAGATAATAATCAATCGGCACGGAATGTCCCCTCGCACATAGATATAATCAATCGGCACGGAATGTTCCTTCGTGCATATATATAATCAATCGGCACAGAATGTTTCTTCGTGCATAAATAGTAATCATCGGCACAGAATGTTCGTTCGTGCATAAATAATAATCACTCGGCACGGAATGTTCCTTCGATGCATAAATATAATCACTCGGCACGGAATGTTTCCTCGTGTATGATGAGTGTAAAAGAAACAATTGACATGAAAGTTTAACAATACGACATTTCAAATGTACAGAAATAATCAACAAAATTCTATTATCCCGCCAAGGGACTCAGCTATAACCAATCTCACTCAAAAATATTATTCAACAGTAAACCCTTGACCGAACACATAATCAAGAACTTTCTACGTCGTGGAGTAACCTCAAGATACCACTTTCAAGCTTCCCAATAATTCACAACACGGAGAATATCAAAGAACATTAAACAACTCATCAAAATCGACTCACGGGCATGCTTGACCACAACATATAGGTACCTGTCACCTCACCTATACATTGGACATGAATCACACATAGCAAGTAAAACTCTATACCTATTCCCTCAAGCTAAGGTTAAGCCAAACACTTACCTCGGCTCCAAGAATGCAAGTCA